>VSMD01067015.1:0-156919 GCA_008750895.1 Mirza zaza
GGTGAAAACATTATTTAAGATATAGTGAAGGCCGGGCGCGGTGGCTCACGCCTGTAATCCTAGCTCTCTGGGAGGCCGAGGTGGGCAGATCGTTTGAGCTCAGGAGTTCGAGACCAGCCTGAGCAAGAGCGAGACCCCATCTCTACTATAAATAGAAAGAAATTAATTGGCCAACTAATATATATAGAAAAAATTAGCCGGGCATGGTGGCACATGCCTGTAGTCCCAGCTACTTGGGAGGCTGAGGCAGCAGGATTGCTTGAGCCCAGGAGTTTGAGGTTGCTGTGAGCTAGGCTGACGCCATGGCACTCACTCTAGCCTGGGCAATAAAGTGAGACTCTGTCTCAAAAAAAAAAAAAAAAAAAAAAAGATATAGTGAGGTTCTCTGGATATTACATTATTTTTTTCTTACCTGTGGCTTTTTATTTATCACCATAGATGATTGAGCTACTTAATACTACAAGGCATGTATAATACTACTACATTTTTAAAGGCTTTCCTTTTATAGAAAGGAAAATTTAATTCAGCAGTTGGGCTCACCTCTCTCACTGGTGTGAAAATGGGAAAAATCAGAAGTAATTTATATTCTCTGTTGTGAAATCACTAGTGCTGTGTATTATGGAAATAAAAGCACTAATTTTTTCCTTTCCTCGGGTATGTACTTCAGATCAGATTATGATATCCATGTCTGCACCCTTTTCTGTTCGTAGTTCTTATTCACCCATCATCTTTACTGAGTATCACTTTATTGAATTTTACAAATGTGATACACATACTTGTTGTCAGCCATCTCAATTTATCTCACTAAATGAAACTCTAACTATTCTTTTAAAAAAACATGTGATGATGCTACTGTACTCTTGTCTCAAAAACAAAACCAAAAACAACCCCCCCCCCAAAACCCTCCACCTTAATTCAGTTTACATGTGTAGTTTAAAAGGCAAAAAAGACCGTGAAATTTACATCTTATATATTGCACTTTTTGTAATGGGGCCTTATAAAAGTTCTTGACTTTGATTTTTTTAGATGTTCTAAATGCTCATGATTTGCTTCTGAAATATTTTGGGCCTTTGGAAGCATGCCTTCATTCTAATCATCTCTTTTCTTGTTCTGCATTCTACATGTCATATAATTATTTTGCTTGGAGCCAAATCTGATGCTGTATTATAATCATCCATTCTGCGGGTGCTTGGTGACACTCCCTGCTCTTGTTCCCTTTAAGGCTTCTTTTGGTTTTGTTTATTTTCTTTTACTCAAAGTGATTTGCTTGATCATCTATTTAAATCTCTTAGAACATTTTCCAAATTCTATTCTAAATATGCTTAATGTGCCACAATGGAAAAGTCCCATAGCTATATACATTTGGGAAACTTGTTTATAAAAAGTTATACTGACTTTATTATTAAAGGATACTTTTCAAAGCCTCCAGTATCTACCTTGAAGGATCCATTTCCTATCTGTGTTTTACAACAACAGAATTCTGCACCCTCCCAGGCAGTAATTGTTAACGTCTTCTGAAAACTGTTTTCCAGAACACTGATGTAAATATTAAATGAGGCATATATTCATACTTTGAAAAAAAAATCTTAAAAATCATCAGGCCATTTTGAGTATATGTTACCTAGTGATACGTTTAATAACTTAGTGGTATGAGCTTGTAATAAAAATTTTATTACATAAGAGAAGCTCCACAGAGAAACAAATTTGATACTGTGGCTAAACAAGCGCCCCAAAATTCTTAGCATCTTGAAATTTGCTCCTTAACCCTGTTTAGACATTTTGAAAAAAGCTAAAATTGCCATTAAACTGCTGAATTAAAATATTTCAGATGACTTAAAAATACTACATAGACTTGGCGAGTCACATCTGCCACATTGAGCTTATAGCTGGAAATGACGACACAAGGGTTGCAATGTCATTACTAGTTTGTCTCTTGGAGACAACTTGGCAGGCAGATGTCTTGTAGATAAACGAGGAAAGATTGTCTATTTCAAGTGGCATTTCTTTCAACCAATGTGTCGTGTCTGGTTATACAGTCAGTGTTTTCTTTAGAGCAGAAAATCCTCTGTTAGGATTCTTGAATAAACAGCAGATATCTTTTTTAGGGATAGCTCGAAGATTTCAAGTGCTCTATATTCATTAGTTTAGTCTCCCCACATGTCTTAGGAAGTTTCTCGTATTGGTGTTTTTTTTTTTCTTTTCCTTTTTCCTGCTAGATACAAGTTGAGTCAATATGGTTAGTTGTTAAAATAGAGTGCTTACTATGCATTTTATGTATATTTTTAAATTTTAATCCTCATAATAACCTGTGATGTAGGGTGTTATATCCATTTAAGAGGTAAAGGAAAAGGAAGTCAAGAGTTAAAGTTAAGAGGCTTCCCTCAAACAGCTGGTAAATGCTGGATATGGAATTTGACCTTTGCCATTTGATTCCAAAGATCATATTGGTACCTTCACATGTGGGTTCCCTGAGCTAGTTCCTATAGGGATCCTAAACCAGCTGTAAGTACCCTGAGATGATCACTAATGATATAGGTAGTGATGGATCAGATGCTATTCATAGTTGCAGATAAAAGACAGAGAAGTTTTTGGCAATAAGATTTTAGTCAAATATTTTCATAGAGCTTTTGATTTATGTAACTTATTAGCATACATTTGTTATTCCAGTAGAGTTAATACATTATTCAAAGGGATTCCAATAGTTTAGGCTTCTTTCCATTTGTCTAAGTTGTTCATTACAAAATCATTGGCTAGAATTAGAAAGTTTTTACCTACAGATAAAAGATTCTGACTGGCTTCCTTGGTTTTGGAACCTTAGTTAGGAGTGTATGATCCTGCTTTCTTGTGAACTCTGTAGAGTTCTATTAGCTTAGAAGCAGTTATTACCCCATTTTTTTTTTTTTTTAATGTAGATTGGATAATTAACCCTCAAGACTTCTTAATTAATAGAGTACTGTTATAGATTGATCTGAAGGGAGTTAATACAATAAAATAAAAGTATTTTTGATCATTGTATACATTATGGGCCAATCTTATGTGATCTTGAGTTGAAAGGGGTTATCTTGCTTGATGTTAATAAATTTTGATATTCCCAGTGCCTTTTAAAGATAAACATAGTTTTTTTTTTGAATCTGTGGCAGCAAGCTATATTTTGTAGGATTTACATAGTTATAATTTTATATTTTGTTAGTTGGATTAATTCAGTATGTTCTGGGAGGAAAATCTTATTTGGTTCAGCCAGTATTTGAGTGCCAGTTTTGTTATGAGTATTATCCTAGTGACTCTTTTCCCCCTAAGGAAAAAGCTTAGGTCAAAGTTTTCAACCTAGGCACTATTGACATTTTGGGCCAAATAATTGTCTTTATGTGTGAGAGAGGTTGCCTGCGCATTTTAGGATGTTTAGTAGCATCCCTGGCTTCTTACCTACCAGATGCCAGTATCACCACTCAAGTTGTGACACTGGAAACATTAAGGGAAAAGAAGTTGCAATACTGGGAGACAGCGTGCAAGAAAGCAAGCCAGGAATCTGCTCATGCTCTAGGCCCAGCCATTACACCTGTAGCTCCTTGGACAGCCTTTCCACATTCTATAACTCAGGTTCCTTGTCTACAATGTAGAAAACTCATAATTACTCTACCTACCTCACAGGGGTGTTGTGAGGGTGCTTTTAGAAGGTGCTGTCATGTAACCATAAGGAAGGAGACCGAAGAGCACATGAGTGCAGCTGACTATAAGGGATGCTTAAGAAGGGGGATGAAGAGAAAATGGCATTGCTGATAACGATTGTGATACAGTGGTAGGATTAACTCTGCCTCCTTAAGACCATGATGTAAATGTGGTGCTGTGTATACCAACCCCCTACCACCTTTGTCTTATGTTCAGTAATTTAATCCTGGTGTGGACAAATAAAGTTTTTACTTGTATGTGAAAAAAAAAAACTATTGACATTTTGATTGTCATAGTTGTGACAGTCAACTTTGCCAAGAATTTTGAGACACCACCTAGAAACAATTCCTGGGGCTCAAAAGGCAAGGTGGCTTAGGATCCATGTGTGTTGGCAAGCTTTCCCTAATGGAGAACTGGTGCATAGCTAAACAAGTCCCATGACAAAGCAACTCTTGACTGAAGATTGGCCATGCATATAAAAGAAAGCCAAGTACATGTGGATATTTGAGAATTTACCTTTGTTAGGCCAGGATTGGTTAGTGTTAGGTGTACACCCATGTCATTCCCTCTTTATTATAGAAACAGCCATCTAATTACTTATAATTGTTATTAGAATTATGAATTACTGCTATAAATAACAGTAAAGCAGGAAGTCAGAATTCACATGCAGGTTTTTTGTGATCACAGCCATGACTTCTCTTGGTTTATTTAAATACATTTGTTAAAAAATATTTGCTTATGTAAACACTCTCTGGTTAGATTTCTTGGTAGAATTTAAATCTTTCCAACACAGTATTATACCTTCTTACCCAAGGGCAGGCTATAGATTGTGCTGCATGTTATTTATCTATTTTAAGACTTATTCCTCAGTAAACATGTCAGAAAGACCCTCCTGGGGATCAGGAATGCATTAGTGTGATTCAGGATGATCATGTGCCTGGTGAGAGTCCAGATAATTTTTTCCCCAGGTCAGAGAGACAACCCTGTACAGGTCTCTTAACCATCTGCTAGTTTTGAAAATCAAAATAATTTCCCCTCACTCAAGGCTATGAAATGCAGATGGATTGCTCTACCAGCTTGACGCCAGGAACTCCTGATGCGGTGTGGGACCCACATCGGTAGAGGCCAGAACAGGATGTTTGCTAATAAATCAGGGAAGTGGTAACTGTTTTCTTTCCTTCTCTCTTCCACTGCCATGGGACATAAATCACATTCTCTAGCTTGGTGCAGTCTGATGCCTGTTGCCCTTAGCCATGAAGGCTGCAGACTCATTCCCTACCATGGACACTACCCCATGTGTCCTCATCCTTGAAATTTACAAGCCTCAGAATCTTCTCCACCTCTGTTCTTGTTCTGGTTTTCTGCTCTCACTGCTGCAGCTCTCCTTCTGGTGCTAAAGCCCCTGCTGTAGCCTTGGCTGTGCTCATCCTCCCTTTTCTGTGCACCACAGGGCTGACTTCTTAGTCATGCGCTGTTCCCACAATACCTTTAGGGGGTCCACAAAAATGTTTTAATTTTAACTTCAATTTCTTTTAAAACCAGAAAGAAAAATAGTGAATATAATAATAATCATGAATATATAATAATGAATCCAGCCTGAATTAGAGCTATCTTTATATCAATGCAGCCCTAAAATAAAACTTTTTAATTTTTTTTTTTTTTTTTTAACTGAGGAAGGGGTCCATGAAAGTCATCATGTGGCCCCTGCATCATCCTCATGCTTCATTGGTATGTTGCTCTTGATTTCTGTGGAATGTGCCAGCAGCTCCCTGGGGCTTCAGACATTTATTACAAATTCAAGGTCATTCCTTTGCTAGCCCTGTGCTAGTTTTCATGCCTCCTCCCTCCACACTTGGCCTGTGGTCTCCCTAGCACTCCTTCCTGAGAGCTCCTTGACACACCATTGCCATACCTCTGCTTTATCATGTCAGCACCTTTTGTTAGCCAGTTTGACCTCATTTGTGTTGCCACCATTAGATTGTGTGTCCATCGAGGTCAAGAATGCTCAGGTCACCCCACTGTTCTAGCCTCAAATATGTTCAGTGCCTGGGAAATAAATATAAGGCATCAAGCTAGAACTTTCCTGAAACTTAAACTAGGACTCAAACAACTCTGAAACCTCCTCTTTGAAGGGGAAGGACAAATGTTTGATAACCATCAGCCTGTGCTGTTTTGCTTAGCTGTCAACAGTTTCTATACTTTCAGGTGTATTTTTGTATAAAGCCTTTCATTTTAGGTGTTAGGTTACACTGAAATCTCTGAGAATCAGTTCTATGCTGCTGAAGGCTTTTAGCTATAGGAGTTTATTTTTTTTAAATAGTTGATTGCATGCTCAAAGTCCTGTTGCCCACGCTATTTGTGCGACTCTTGGAGTCTGGTGAGATAATCTGATTTTTTAATGCTGTCTGAATTGCAAAATGATGCTCCTCTCAGGAATGTGTTATCAAAGAATCAGGAAATTACCACTGAAGCTTATTGAGTAATATATAGCTCATAAGCCACCTTGCTTGTTGAGCACTGTTTTCTAGGAGGAGCCTGAGGTCCATGGACAAGTTGAACTGTAACTGGTATTTAAGAATTGGTAAAGACAGGGGTGTGGGTGCTGCATTTTCTTTTTTCTACATTAGGAAATTACTCTCTCGGTGCCACAATAAAAAAGTCTCACATGTAACTAAGTTGGAATTTAAATTGTTCTTTGCCTTTATCAATAATTACATTTCCTACATTCTAGTTTATTACTGTTAATATTTTTCATGGCAGGGATTCCTTAATTCCCTCCATAAATATTTATTGAGTACATGTATGTGGGAGTGAGAGGGGCAGGCAGTGGTAAGATCTCATAGACAGCTAAGTAACTTTTATTTTATCTTGGTTGTATTAACCAAAAAAATAAATAAATAAGACTAGGAATCTTTGTGCTATACACTTGAAGTGTTCAGATGTTATTTTCTATTTTAACAGGTAAAACTTAGATAAATTTTTATAGGCTCTACCATCAACTGCATCCTGATAATAATAGCATCCATATAATTTTAGCCTTGTCACTTTCAAGTTGCCTTCATGAAGATCATAGCTGGGCCCCCAAACAGCCCATCTGTGTTCTGTCCTCACTTACAGATAAAGAAGCTAAGACTCAGAGGTTGTGTCACTGAAACTGACATTAAAATTAAATCTTAAGAATAAGACTTCAGTCTGATTTTTGGTTCCTGGTCTTCTATTCTTTCTCCAACATTTTTTTTTTTTTTAATGTAGCCTAGAAAATAGAAATAGGCTTCACTGTCACTTCCCCTTCAGAATTATTTTCTCCTCGTATTGTAGTTACTGATAGTGTTTATTCCGATAGGAACAGCAATTTGAAAAATTCTTACTGAGAGTGTGAGGGCTCTAGAAAGGGAGAGCTTCTTTGGTAATGCCATTGTGTAAGTTATTTAAGACGGATAATCTACCTGTGCTTATCAAGCAAATGGCCTGAAATTTGAACCTAGAGTACGCTTCAGTGTTATGACCCTGGAGAAGAAATAATCTTGGCTTACACTAAGAGCGATAAGTTAACAGAATACAATTTGAACAACGAACAAGAATGCTATTTGAAAGTTACCCTGGATTTTTTTTTTTTTATATCCACTTATTACTCTCACTGAATTTCCATTATGTTTGCCCAGCAGTTTTCTTCTGCACCAAAATCCTAGTAATAAAAGCACAATAGTATGAGAGTTATGAGCAGACAGTAAAGGTAGATAAATAAATATTATGGAACTTTGAAAGGAGATAAGCCAGAGGATATAATGTAAATATCCATTCTGTTTATGAAAAATAAATTACTTCATGTTCTGTTCCTGAAATATTTCTGTAACTGTGCTAAAAATAGAAAGGTAAAGTTCTAAGACCATAAATTCTTTGCTATCCTTCCCTTAAAGATATGTGGACTCTTATCCCATATAATATACTTGTTTATAATCTCTCTTGTCCTGACCGCAGGTGGCCTTTTATTGTCTTTACATAAGTAGGAATGTATGTGCTGCTGTGTATATGCACGAAGTTGTAAGAACAAAAGTAAATGACAAATATCTGAATTCCTGTGTCTCAATGGAATACATTCTTTTATTTTCTCTTTCCCTTCCCACTTGCCTGATGTCTTCTGATGTGACCTTCTTAAGACCTTTTAGAAACCATTTAATAAAATTTGTTATCATTTCTCCATTTATGATCTCCCTCACATTATTAATTGAAAACAATCTACTAAATGGTGAGGACTAGTAAGTACCATTTTATGAAATCATAAGCTCATGGGCTCATGCTAAAACATACATTTGCCTTATGTACGGCATTGATGACAGCATGCCACCTGACTTGAAAAACATTCTGAACCGTTCTTCCTCATGCTGGTGGGAAACCAGATGGAAATGAATTCCTAGGCAGTTTAGCTGGGGCTCTGAGCTCAATGTGTCTTCACTCTCCTTATCCCTTAAGAGCTCCTCTGAGATTTTAATGCACACTGAAGGTAACATACCTGGTAACATACCTGGAAAATTAGCATTTTTGTGAGAGTCTTTACCCTCATTAGTATTTTCATACCATTTTGGTACTAGAAATTGTAAAAATATTAAAGGACATGGACAATGTGGAATGTATATAGCAGGCCCAGATGTGTAGGCTGGGTTCCTCAATGCAGCCCAGACTAGGAATTCCACTAATTACTTCTTCCCATTGCAGCCCTAATTGCCTCTCTACCTACATTTGTTTCACAATGGGCCTGAAAACTCTGGTAGAAGTTGTAAAGGAAAACCAGGGCTGAGATGAATTTCTGGGCTGACAAAGAATAGAGAAATATGCCTCCTCCCCCTCCCCCCGTCCAGGTAGTATGGGCAACTCGAAGACACAGATGTGTGGACATGTTCTAATTAGATGATGATTACCTCTACCTCTTCTGGAACTTTTTCCCCCCATTATTTTCCCACCTGTAGCTTTTTGAAGACTTTTCTTGTTTTCTAATGATCTCTTGGTGCTCTGTTTTGTCTGTGCTCTACATTATGAGTAGGTCAACATTGCCGTGGATAAATGAGAAGAAATTAGGAGACGAAAATAAGAACTGAAAAACTTTTAAATTTGCACTTATTTGTACATTAAGCATATTGGTGTAAATTTTAAGCTCTAGAAAATTCATTGTAGTGCTTAGTGAGTATTGTTAAGGTAAAAGTCTATTTTAGTACTGTCATTAGATAGTGATGGATATGATACTACATAAAAGATGAGGATCAGTGCATCTGCCAGGTGATGAGTAAGATATCACAAATACTGTGGCACCATCCTAAGTGTCCAGATATGAGGAATGACCCCAGAAATAGTCATAGCAATTTAAGTTGCGAATTGTGTGGGGGTAGTCTCTTCCAAGGCAATACAATAAATTATATCTAGGGCTTTATAACTCTTGTGCATTACCTGGCTTAGGTCTAAGCACTAAACCCCAGGTGATATTGAGGTTTTAACTTTGCGATTTGTTTGGTGCTAAGTCTGCCACACACAGAAATCTGGTGCAAGTATCAAATGATTGGTCTAGTTGGCCCAGCATTCCAGAACCCATTTCTCACCCCACCCTCTTCTCTGCACACATACCTACTACCCCCCATTGATGGCTGGGCCAAAGCTGTGTGTGGCAAGAAAACCTTACTGCTTGTGTTACACAGATTTCAACACATATGGCTTGATAGACTGTGATCACAGTAGCATGAGTGTTTCTTGATGAAATTTACATGTCTTTTGCGGGAGAAGTGTAATTAGGATAAGATTTTAAATTCACAGCCACAAGTAAGATGTGAGCAGGAACATGGTCTATTTAATAGCATCAGGTTGTTTTCAGATTTGAAATATTTCCTATTAGAAATACATTGAGTGTAAACAGAATACATTTAACTAAAAAGACTGTGCATTTAAACAAATTGTTCCTCATTTACAGAGGTCTAAAAAATGAAATAAATTAGGAGAAAAGCAAAGAAGCCACAAAATCAATCAGATCTAAAGATTGCAATGATTGATTGCCATCTTAAAAGCTTCAATGCCTGTGTTTGGTGCATCATTCTATTAATATTTGCCCCTAATCAGTCTTTGTTTCCAACTCTAGTAGCAAGAACCAAGAGAGATGGCTCATATGCCATAACTCTCCTACCTCATATAATACATTAAATATTAAATATTCATGAAGTTTCTGGCTAGAAATGTGCTGGTCTGTGCCAACTGAAGTACTTGAAGTCCTTACTTTCCAAGAGCTTATAAAAGAGGCTGAGAGGAGATGGCACATACTCAGTAAGATTAATAACAGACAAATATATAATATGGTGTCATGAGCATAATTTATTATTGTGTTGTATATTTTGTACTGGTTTGTTTCTGGCATGTTTAGGGCAGCACTATTTCATAAAAATGTAATGTAAGCTACTTATAGGATTTTAAAGTTTTTAGTGGTCACATTTAAAAATCAATTGGTATTAATTTTAGTAATATATTTTTATTTAACCCAAGTATGACCATTTTAAATGCAGTCAATATAAAAGATATTAATGAGATCTTTTTATATTATAGTTTTTATACTAAGTATTTGAAATCCTGTGTATATTTTACACTTAAAACACATCTCGGCTTGGTGTGGTTGGCACATGCCTGTAATCTTAGCATTTTGTGAAACCAACATGAGAAGATCGCTAGAGACCAACTCGGGCAACATGATGAGACCCCATCTTTACCAAAAAATAAACAAATTAGCCAGGTGTGGTAATGTGTACCTGTAGTCCCAGCTATTCAGGAGGCTGAGGCAGGAGGATTGCTTGAGCCCAGGACTTTGAGGTTACAGTGAGCTGTGATGATGTCACTGTACTCTAACCTGTGCAACAGAGTGAGACACGGTCTCTTAAGAAAGGAAAACAAACAAACAAACAAACAAAACCCATATCTCAAGTAGAACACTAAACTTACATCAGGAAAATTTGTTATTTGGATTCTTAAAATTTACAGTCAAAAGGTAGATTCACTTCCCCAAGTTCCAAACATGCTTAAACATTTTTCAATAATGGGATAGAGTAACAGTTTTTAAGTTTACATGCATTATAATTAAATAATATGAAAAACCAGTTCCTTAGTCTTACTAGAAGCAATCGAAGTGCTCAAAAGCCATATGTAGTGAGTGCTTTTACCCTATTAGATAGTACATGTTTAGGGTATTCAGCAGTCTACAGTTGACCCTTGAACAATGCAGGGGTTAGGGGTACTGATCCCCCTCCCCTATTTCTGCTGACAATCCATGTATAACTTTTTTTTTGAGACAGAGTTTCACTCTGTCTCCCTGGCTACAGTGCTGTGGCATCATCATAGCTCACTGCAACCTCAAACTCCTGGGCTCAGGCGATCCTCCTGCCTCAGCCTCCCAAGTAGCTGGAACTATGGGCAAGCCACGATATCTGGCTAATTTTTCTTATCTTTAATAAAGATGAGGTCTTACTCTTGCTCAGGCTGGTCTGGAATTCCTGATCTCAAGGGATCCTCCCACCTGGGCCTCCCAGAGTGGTAGGATTATAGGCATGAGCCACTGCACCCAGCCACACAGATTTTATTTAAGCACAAGATTTCACTGCTTAAAAACTTTGGAAAACTGTCAATCTCTAACTTTCACCCCAATGCAAAAGTCTCTTCTGAAATGCTGATGGATTGTCATCCATCTATTTAACTGGCTCATTGATAAGGTGCTTATCATCTCAGGAAATTCATTCCCAACCCACAAGCTTTCTTCATCACTGTTGTTCCTATCAGTTGGTGCTTCCTTGTGATTTTCCCTCAGATGTTGTCTTCCACCCTCATTTTAGCAGATGAGCTGGCTCTATTTCCTTTTAAAATTTTCTTTCCCTCCAAGGTGTATTTCTTTAATTTTTTAGTATTTTTCTGAAAATGTGAATACATACTTCTAGGTGTGATTTGATGCAGTAAGATTTCTCATGGTTGTCTGGGGCTGTCTGTTGCTGAAGCTTAAGAGTGCATTAGCTGGGTTTTTTTTTCATCATCGTCTCTGAAAACTATGCCTTTCCTGTCCTCTACTGCTTTAAAGAATTATTCGAAGCAAAATATAGGATCTTGTATATACTTAAAAAAAAAAAAAGCAATTTGAGAAAGTTTTTACCTTCTGAAATAATGTTGAGCCCTGATTCTGTTACTTAATATTTTAGTTATTCCTATCAAATTCATGCGTGTATTAGTTTCTCTTGCTACAATTATGCTGCAAAGCCACAATCCAGCCCCAAATTTAATGGCTTAAAACAATAACCATTTATTATAGCCCACAAGCCTGATCTTGGCTGAACTTGGCCTGATTTGCTAGAAAACAGTAAAAACTTTAGAAATTGAACATGTATAGACTATCTCTTATACCTAAAATAAAGAGGAGTAATACATTTTTAATTTTCTGTATTGCATTATGTGCTGAATACTAATCTGTCCTGGTTGTCAGAACCAGTGGAAATCATACTTGGAAATCCTTCATCTGTTACTATCATATTTCTTTACAGTCAATGCCATTCAAACCAGTACTCTGAGGAGCCCAATTTTTAAGTCTTCTAGCTTGTTAGCAACATGGATTTAAATGTGATAACTCTACAATGAAATTTTAGCTATATGCCAGCATTTAACATTTGCTCTAATTGATCTCTAATTATAGCTAGAGATCAGTGTGTGTGTGTGTGTGTGTGTGTGTGTGTGTGGTATATTTTCTACTACTGCCACTACATACTATATAGGTAGTGGTATAGTAGGTATATATACAGGTATATACATAAGTGGATATATGCCAACTGGTGAAACAGATAATACACATTAAGGTAAGCATTGATAAACATGCATTAACAATTGCAATGTTGGGAGATTTCGACTCCTAGTTTGCAGTCAGTTGGCTGCATTTGATTTAAGGAAAGAACTAATTTAGGAACAAGTTACATGATTGCATACCAGGAATGCCAACTGGCTTACAAAAGCAAGCATGGGCTTTGGAATAACAGTCTTGATATTAGACTCCTAGGCAGGTTTTGAGCCTTTCTGATTATCTGACTAGATGCGGAAGTGATTTAAATTGGTTTTTCTGAGAGTCAAATGAGATATTGAGCAAAGCTCTCAGTACATGGTTTGGTTTGGGCTCTTAACCCTTTTCCTATCTCTATGTTCACAAGGTCAAGGCTGATGAGATATAGCAAAATTGAGAAAGTCAAAATAGGATAAAGATCTCAATACTGTATGTTTTTGTTTGGTGACTATGAAGTATGTCAATAAAACTTCAGAGACAAAATTAAAGAGGTAAACTATTTCTACATCAAAATGACCTTGAAAAGAGTTTAGTTAAGAGCACATTAGACACAAGTATATGTGACATAGTATGTATATGGTTTTATATGTTTGTACGTATGTTTGTATATATGCAGTGAAAATAAAACATTCACCTTTTAGGGCTAAATGGGCGTTAATTGGATTATAAACTATTTTTGAGACTAATAATTTGGTTACCATGCATAAGGCTCTATTTTTAAAATCTATTTCTTTATATTGGTTCTAGCAGTGGACACCACTCTTTCTTGGGCATGCCTAAAATGCACGCTCTGAACGTTGGTTATTAATTTCACGTGTGTGGAATAACAAAGGTTTCTGTTGAGAGACCTCTCGATTTCCTACTGGGCACCAGCAGCAAGCGTGATTTACCAGCCTTGTTATGAGATGGTGGGAGTTTTGGGTCAACTTGAGAACATCCATCCTTTGAATGGAAAGAAAAGCCTGGTATCCACAGAGGTCATGAATAGCATCAAGGAATGAAAGCTGGTAATTTGAAGCCAGATCAACAGTGCCCCAAAAAGAATGTCAAGTTTCCAGGAGTGAAATATGTAGATTAGCTCTGTGAAAGGGATTTTTTTTCTCTCTCTAGTCTCTTTTGTGGCAAATCATTTTTAGGCTGAAACTCAAGCTCTGAAATAATCACGCAGCAAATGGTTGATGTGAATAGATGTGGCGACTCTCCACGTGGGTAAATCGAAACTGTGTGGAGTTTCAGTAATCACATTTTTCTGTATGCCTTGGCTAGCTTCTCTGTTCTTCCTTACCAACACAAATACATCACACACACACAGGGGCAAAGCCTTGGAAAATTGCAATTTTCCATTTTAATTAGAGAGTCAGCCTGGTCATGTCAACAGAATCCTTCACGGAGTAGGTCCACCTCCCTTCTCTGCCCCTGTAACTGAGGCCTCCGACAAATCCTTACAGAAGCCTCTTCCTCTTTCTTAGAGTCCACTTCTGTGATTCTAATTTTAACTTCATTTCTCCTCTGTTAGTGATGCAGTGAGCAATTGTAGATGTTGTGCTTCCACCAAAAATACTTTTATTAGCCTTTAAAGGAAAACCTTACAGATAAGTTACCCCTTTCAAAGGGGTTCACTCTCAAATTTTCTATATTGTGATTCTGGAGAATGGTTATTTACATTTGAAAGCGGAAAGTTTAAATGTTTTAACATTAAACTTTAAAGAATTTTTGTGGAGTATAGTTTGAATTATGCCAAGTTAAGGGAAAACTGTATTTATGGGAGGAAAATGCAAATATCATAGATATAATATCTATGACAGGATAATATCACTATCCTGTACTTTAAAAAACAAAATATTAAACAAGAATCTGACTCGGAAGAAGTTGTGAATCTGATTAGAAAGTACCAAATATTTCATTATATGAGGCCAGCTATTCAAACCAGTGAGAAGTCGGTTCAAATGCAGAAAACAGACGGTTTTCATTAGCCAGAAACCTTAAAATTACATTAAGTCCACGAATGCAGCTAAGCTATGGATCTGTGCCCTCCCTTGCAAAGCAGGACTTTTCGGCCAACAAAACAGAGAGCTCCTTGTTAGCTTTTCCCTCCTCTTTGGGACTCTGTGGGGAGGAATGCTGCCAAGCCTGCTGTATAAGGAATTTTGATCTCCTTGATGATGATAAAGAGAAACTTTTTGGAGAAAGGGAACACCCGGTTTGAAAGACAGCTGGATAACTTGTTTATGAAGCCTACTTTGCATTTAATTGTAAATTGCAGCAATCTTAGGTGTAGGTTTCTGAGTTCACCTTTGCAGATTGGTACAGATTAGATATATATGTTTACATTTGTTTATGTTAACTTCCCGAATTTAAGCCATTTTAAAGCCATTTTCTAGCTAAATTGCTTTGGAAAGTCCATTTCACTTCAGTACTCTGTATCTTGTGGCTCGAAAATTTTTTTTTTTTTTCCTGGTAGCAAAGGACTGTTCTTAAAAGACTTGCAGCATTTTTAAGGGTAATATTTACAGCTCTGCAGTTCAGAGCATTCTCTAAACAGCCTCTTGCTTTTCAGGCAATGTGAACGCTCCATTGTTTTAGCCAGTTATTTTGTTCATTGTCAGGAACACTGTTTTCCCATGGGAAAGCATCTCTAGTTTTATGATGTCAGTGGAAAGTCATTCCGTTTACAAGAATTGCCTTCATATTCAGTCTCTTAGAAATGCATAGACCACTACCAGGGTTCTGATCTTTCAGATACTGTCTTAAAATTTCTGCAAAGTTACCGTAAGTTGCCTTAGTGTTAAGATGTAAACAGAATTTAAATGTAGTAGTTATTTAAGCGGTTATATTTCCCATCTACTAAGTTATTGATATTTCTATTAAAGAAGAGAAATGTTAAAACAGTTAGGAATAACTATATTTAGGATTACTTTGAAAGAACATGCATTTTTACTGGCAGCAAATAACTTACTCTAGGACCTAAAGATTTCAATTTTAAGAATGTCCTTGCTAGCAAGTCATGAATAGGACCCTATGTATGACTTATTAAGCTATTTCTTTGAGGTTTCATTCAGGAAAAGTGTTTTGAGTAAAGCTTTTGGGCCCTTGGACTGCAAAGTATTATCGTGTGTGTGGCCACTTTGCCTGGTGACGGTGCTTTTCTTCTGGCTGAATGCCAGGAAGTGGGCTGCTCCCAGCAACCAGGCTTTGCTTTTTAAATGGATTATTTGGTGCAGGTGAGGATGCTGTGGGTTGTTTGTCTTGTCTTAATTAACTGGGACAGTGATATGTACTTAAAATCTGGAATTCTTAGCAGGTGGGCTTCAGTAAGAATAGAAAGGCTTCTGGTTCAATTCAGTATCTCCAAGCTAATTGCTCTGATTTTCATGTGCACACCTGGTGTTGGTTTGTGTAAGAATTTTCCCTGAGAAACATGGCTTTGTGATTTAAGTATTTGTTTGTGAAGAGTCCCTTGTAATATCTCACGTAACAAAATGTATACATATAACCAATTTTACAATATCTAGTTTAATAATTTGCCCTAATTATTGAGTAATCAAAAGTTTAAACTATTAAACTGTCTCCATTTGAAGAAAATGGGCATGTTAATGTGATTCTCCATACATTTATTTTTAAAGTTAATATTAAATCTTAGCTGGATGCAGTGGCTCATGCCTTTACTCCCAGGGCACAGGTGAAAAGTGGCATGTATTAAAGGAAAAGTCCTTTTGGTTTCTTACATAAGAGGTCATATGTAACCTTGGAAAAAGCAGTCTTAGGCGAGTATTAAGACTGTAAACCAGATTACGGGGGTTTTAAGAAGCAGGTGGGAAAGTCCTGACAGTGAATGTTGAAATCATCAGATGATTTAAAATTTGTGGTCAGTGAAAGACATGACAGAACATGGTTGCTGTAGAGCAGGGATCTGCAAACTATGGCCCACTGGCTAAATCTGACCCATTGTCTTTTTTGTAAATAAAGTTTTATTGGAAAACAGCCACAGCCAGTTATTGTCATAGTGTCTTTAAGGATGCTTTTGTGCTACACAATGAGAATTATATAGTCACAAAAGACACTGTATGAGCCACAAAACCTAAAATACTTATTATCTGGCCTGTTATAGAAAAAGTTTGCTGACTTGCTGCTCTTGATGGTAATAAAGTGGAGGGAAATGTTTTTTGTTTATTGTTTGCCGTTTTAAAAACAGGAGATCAAAGGCTATTTGTGGATATAATAAGGAGCTAGATAATAGGGTGAGTGTAGTAGGTATCTATTTTCTTCTAATAGGTTATAACCCACCAAACTTAATGGTTTCAGATGACAGTCATTCTCTTACAGTTTCTGTGGGTCAGAAATTTGAGAGTAGCCCCCGGAGGAGTTCTGGCTCTGAGTCTCTCTTGAGGTTGCAGTCGAGGTGTCAGCCAGAACTACAGTCACATAAACGTTTGGCTGAGGCTGTAGGTTGTTTCCAAGCTCACTCACCTGGCTGTTGATGGGAGACCTTAGTTCTTCACTACCTGGGCCTCTCCTCGATGCTTGGATGGCCTCACAACATGGCGCCTAACCTCCTCCCTAGTGACTGATCCCAGAGAGCCATGAAGAACCAAGGATGCCCTTCATGGCCTTGTTTTCGAAGTTACACAGCATCATTTCTGCTGTATTCTGTTTGTTGCACAAACCCTGATACCTTGTGGGAGGGGACTGCCTTTGGCCATGAATTCCAGGAGGATCATGGGTGGCCTTTTTTGGGGATGACTACCATGGGGAGGGAAATTGTCAATTATATGCTTCTTGAAGGGATGACATGGCATCAAGGGCATCTATGTTGACAAGGACGTAGAGCACTTTCCTTAGACACTGTGCTGAACAGGTGGTGGAGAAACAGAGGCAAGGAGAAATACTGAGGTTGGGAGGAGAACATTCATTCAACAAAATATTTATCAGCTATGGTAAAAGGCTCATTAGTATCTCCCTTAAGTTAGGGATCAGGTTCCAAGACAGGATTTGGGGACAGGAATGGGTTTGAAGGGTAAGCAGAATAAAATACCATGGGGAATACAAAGGTGATTCCATTAGTGGCTTATAAGTTCCTTAAGGACAGGGCCCTCCCTGTCACCTAACATATAAGGCCTTATCTACAGGTATGTGATTATTATGTGACTTTCTTTAACTTTCTTGCAATGTTATTGTCTGTACTACTTATTTCAATAATAATGGCAAAATTCGTATTCTGAGTTTTAGGATCAAGACATTGAATTTTCTCTTAATCCCTCCGTAAAGGTGTGAAATTTAAATTTATAGAGCATTCTACTCAAGCTGCTTCTTTGTATCTGCTGGAAAATGAAACTCATGGAAATTATAGGAGGTGGCAAGGGGCTCAGGTGGAAGAGGTGAGGAGTTCCAGCTATTCCTGTTGATGAAATCTGGACATATTGGCCCCAGTTGCTGTTACTTAAACATCTGGCAATGTTAGAGGCAGAGTTTTGTTATTTATAGAAAAATTACTTGAAAACATGGTTTTAGGGATCTTGCCAGCAGCTTTTACATTCATGACTAGGTTCATTGTAAGACCTGTTTTTTGGGGTTTTTTTTTGTAAAGGACATAAATCCTCTGTTATGGTTGGGTAAATATATGTAAAGATAACTAGAATAGGCAGATGTAATCCTATTTTACATTTCTGTGGGAAGAAATGTTTGGAAACTCTTTCATTTCTTAAACTGAAATCTCTCAGTGCAATTTTAGTGTTGTTGGGTTTTCTTCTGTGAACAATTTTCAGGAATGATCACAAGTTATTATGGAATCACCCCATTCTTGACTGCGTGCATGAATGGCTTCTGTTGGAAGTTAATTCTTCTGGCGTGCATGTCTCACATTCCCTCAGCAGTTGGATTTAACAAGGGAGGAATTATCATGATTAATGTGTCTTTTGATTCCTTGGTTTCAAATAACACTTTTACTTCTGTGGGTTTATTTTTCATCTCCTGCTGAATTTTTTTTTTTTTTTTTTCTTTTTGAGATACCAGAACCTATTAATTGAGACAGTACAGATATTTCAGGACTTACATTTTCCCTTTTAAAAATATTTATATGAAGGTAATACCTGTACACTGAAGGGTTTGAAAATATGGAAGGGATCCTTTTCAAAGTTGGTTTCATGAAGTGGCGGATTGCCTGCAATGGTAATAGCTGAGATCTGTCACCCACTACACAACAGGCCCAGTGTGGTTGGGGAAATAGGACACCAGCACCCTGCACATACTTTTAAGAGCTGAGAGATTACTAACCACAGAATGTTCTGGGGAAAACCAGGAGGAATGGCCAACATATTCAGTTACATTTGTAGATGGTGAAATTCTACAGTAAATTTTTCTGTTGCAAATCATAATGCAGCCACATGCTAACTAATAATGCGCACTGATAATGTCATGCTCAGTGCCGAAAGGTGGCACACAGCGTTACATTCCGGCCCTTTCATCAGGCAGGGACTGGCATTGTGTTCTGTGTGTCAGTTGGAAGTTATTATGAGAATGTGGTTTCCTCATCAGTGATTATATTTATTTTAGAGAAAACATCTTTTTATCGTCGGAACCTTTTAGCAGGTTTCTGCAAAATCTCCTATGGGGGAAATGTATACATTTTGCAATGAATAAATTCCTTTCAATATTGTTAATTTCTTTCTTTATCTCAGTGTGAAAGAAAGCACTGTTTTGTAGGTGTTTGGAAATGTCTGTAGCATATATAAAACTTAACCCGAAGGAGTACTTGAAGGTAGGGCTGATTCATAATTGAGAATTAGCAAGAATAGAACTGTTTATGATATTGTTGTTCAGTTCCTGTTCTTCTTCCCAGCCTCCACCTCACAGCTATGGATTCTATAACTAACTGAAACTTGTTTTTTTTCAGGTGCCCACTGACGGCAATGCCGGCCTGCTGGCTGAACCCCAGATTGCCATGTTCTGTGGCAAACTGAACATGCACATGAACGTGCAGAATGGGAAGTGGGAGTCAGATCCGTCTGGGACCAAAACCTGCATTGGCACCAAGGAGGGCATCCTGCAGTATTGCCAAGAAGTAAGTCCTGGCTGGCCGCCAACATGCATGCATTTTTACACAAGTTTAACTTCGTACATTTTGTATTTTTATATTTTATCTTTTTTTTTCTTACAGTAGAAATCTTGGTTTCTAATGATTCACCATATCACTAATACATTTATGTGTGTTACCCTACAATATAAATATATATTTTTTAAAATTATATTATGATCATAAATAAACTGAGTAGTTTAAGATTACTTAGCACTTCCTTTTATCTTTAGAATATATCCCACTATGGCTGTATAGTTAAGGTATTGTGGTTAAAAGTGCTGGAATTAATTTTTTCTGTTACCAACTTGGTATATTTGAATTCATTTACATCTGCTTGTATCCAATTTTAGCTTTTTCCACCCACTTTTACTTTTTGTGATCACACTGTTCACTCTATAAAAAAAATTATACTCAGAAAGCTCACTTACCACTCATTCTGTATTGATAAACATTTTCATTGTTCCTGATTTGTTCTTCTTGCAAAAGAGAATATATATTTCTCCCTTTTTTTCTTATACAAAAGAAATACAAAGTGTACTGTTCTGCACTTTGCTTTTTTATTCAACTTTCTGTCCTGGAAGTCATTACCCTCTCAATTTATAGAAATCTTCATTCTTTGTATAATTCTTCCTAGTCTCTTTTGTGTTATTATTGTACAGGGTACTCCTTCGTTATTAATTCAATTTAAAATAGCTGGAGTCCCAGGCATTTTATCTCACAATTCTTACACAACTATCTATTCTAGGACATGTGGCTGTTTATATTAATATTTTAAGAACATTTATAGGAATTAATCTTAAGCCTCTTGGCAAAGCAACATTCTTTACACTCAATATAAACAGCAGATAGCCTGGCAACATTTTCCTTGTTAAAACCTTTTATGTACTAGGAATTTTCCTTTAACATTCTTGGATTGAAAATGAAACACTATTATTATTAAAATATTTTTATTTTTAAGTATAACCATTAAAATTATTATTCAGATATTTAATTTTTTTGGAAAGCACTCTTTTAGAAAGGACAGTCTATAATTCCTAACTTGTGTTTTAAGAAGCAAAAAAGCACCATATTATCACAATATGTTACATATTAGGTTATTTTTATCTTGAAAGGAATATGAACCATGATGTGAAAAGAGAATTCTTCATGTTTAAGTGGGAATCACTAGTACTTACGTCCTTTATATATATATATACATATATATATATATTTTAATTCTACCTGCTTACTATTAAGTAGGGGTTATTAATAAATTAACTTTTTCCCAGATGTGACTTTTGTGAAGTATCCATTTTAGAAATAATATTCATATTCTGCTGATTTGTTCTGAGTTCCTCTAGTACAATTTTGTAGATAAGTTATGAATTTGGTAAATTGGAACTCTGTGCACGCTTATATTATGTATTGGATGTTATATATGATTATGTATGGGATGTTAAATAGAATTTAAAGGATAGAATTCATATTTAGTTAATGATATTGACCAAGTTGTCCTTTTCTGGTACATGACTATTTTGATATGTGTGTCATAGCTTGCATCCAAGTTTTTTCTTCCCTTAGTTTTACTTAGGAATAACCAGATGTTTTTACATTTATATGGTGGGCATACAGAAATTACTTTTGTTGACCCTGTGATCACTCCTTATTTCCCACTAATGCCTGGGTAGCTTTACTTCCTGGGCTACTCTTTTGTTTGTCCCAGGGCTAACTAAGCCACAGAGTGGTTCTTCTCGTTTCAGACTTTGCCAAGTTGTTGGTGGCCACAGGGTGGGAGGGAAGAGAATAAGTCCGTTGGCCGTCTTCTTCCTCTTGGAATTCTGGTATTATCCGTCCTTCTCTGCTCACTATCTACCCATGGAGGTCTCGTAGGATGTTACATGTCAGCCAGATTCTTAGACAAACAGCAGGCTGGATAAGTCAGAAAGGGCCAAGACATCAGGCTTTGCCACCCATTTTACTGAATTTGTTCTGCATTCTGTAGCAACAGGAAGTCATTAAAGGCGTTTATTTATTTTTGTTTTAAAGAAGGGGAGTGACTGTAGATTTGCATTTTAAAAAGTCACCCTCTTGCTATGTCACTATGTCCCATTCTCAGTTCCCTCAGAGCCTGCCCTGGAGGAGCCTCGAGCCCCATGCCCGCTAGTACAGTAAGTAGCCACTGGCCGCATGGAGCTGTTGAGCCCTTGAAATGTGGCTAGTCCAAACCGATGTGTGCTGTAAGGATAAGATAAATACCATATTTCAAAGATTTAGTATGAAAAAGCATATAACACATTAATAACTTTTATAATTATTTCATATTAAACTGATTCCACTTTAAATATATTGTTAAATACAACATAAATATTATTAAATACCTATATATACAGTTCAAACTATTTTTCACCTGTCTTTTTTGTACTTTTCCATGTGGCTACTAGGAAATTTGAAATGACACGGGCAGTTTGCATTCTATTTCCGTTGAACTGTGCTGCTCTCCCCATGGTCCCATGCCACCCGTGACCTGGGCTACAAGGGTCAGAGATCTCATGATCTGCCAAGTGAGGGAGGGTAGAATTGGGGGGTCCCCCCATATCTTCCAACAGAACTTTACTGGTGGTTAGTAGTAAGGGAGGAAGGCTTGTTTTGAGTCCTTTTAAATATAGCTTTCATTAAAAATATTTTAATGTGAGATAATTATGTGACTACTATAAGATTCACATGTACATATATTCATATATACACACATACTATAAGAGCCTAGTGGTTTTTTTCTTCTTCCTTCAAATGTATACCTCTGGGTGATAAGGGGGCAATGATGAATAGAACATAGGACCTGTTCTTTAAAGGGGAAGAAAGGCTTATAAAGTCACAATTTTAGCAATCTAAAAACTGACATGGTGACAATGATGTGGATGCTAATACTATCTAACCTTTATTGAGCATTAACAAAGTGCCAGCTACAGTGACAAGTCCTTGCATTCATTTTACCCACCTGATGTTGATGACGCCTCTGGAAAACAACCCAGGAATGAACCTTGGGGAACTGCGACATTTAAGGGGAACAAAGAGAAACAATGCTATCAGTGGAGGATGAGCAATGGCAGAGAGATAGAAGTAGGAAGCGCTTCATGCTAGAAGTCAACCTGGGTTAATTTCTAAACAGGGGAAATCACGAGTGCAAATATGATGCAAACTGAAAGTGGTTGAAGTGTAATTATTGATAAGGTAGAATCATGTTTCTCATGCAAAATGAACACATGTCAAAGATTTTATTCAATTAATTAATGAGGTAAACTGTAAGGTGCTAAAACTAGTCCATTTTGACTTAGAAAGATTTAAATTCTTTTCCCAGCACACTTCATTTTTAAGGCTATGAACAGGAATCATCTGGAATTATCTGGAATATCATGGAATTATTTCCATGGGACAGGAAACACTTGCACTGTTATCATTTGTCTACAGTGTTTACCCTTACAGAGTTATAAAACAGCCTCCTGTAGCAAGTCAACCAGAGGAATACACCCCGTAGAACCGGATAATCCTTTTCCCTACCACCTTCAAGGTTCAGAAGACAACACCTGCATTCTACTGCTGAGATACCCAGGAATCTCTTTTGCTCATGTATCTGTGTCTTGAACACCTTTTTTGGTGACAAAACATTGTTATCACAAATGAGAGGTATTGTTGACCCCCTGAGGATAGTAATTTCTGTGGAATGGGGTGGGGTGAGTCTAATTGCCTAGGTTTCAGGAAGAATAACATGAAGGAGTGGGGAAGTCATAACATGAAGGAGTGGGGAAGTCAGCCGTGGACTCTGAGGAAAGACCTAGAGGTAAATAGCTTGAGGGCCATTCAAGGCAAAAGGAAAGGCTTTGTTCTTTGTGGTGTTTTCTGTTTTTTTTAAATGGAAGGGACTTAAGCTAGAGGAAGCTGACTTGTGGGAAGGACACACTACGCTCAGGTATCTATGAAAACTAGGTTCTGTCAGAACTAGAGAAAAAGGGAGACTGGCTGTGTCTTGGACAGGAGAAGGAACATCTGAGAAATGGAAATGAGGAAATAGTAAGGGTGGGTTACTTAGGTCTTTTGTCACCCTTCTGTTACTAGGTGACAAAACCCCACTAAACAGTTTGTTGGTCTGGAGGATATTTTTATCATTGATGGGAAGGATCCTGATGGGGGTAGCTTACACCTGTGGTCCCCAACCCTCTGGCCGAGGACTGGTACTGGTCTGTGGCCTGTTAGGAACTGGGCAACACAGCAGGAGGTGAGTGGTGGGAAAGTGAAGGAAGCTTCATCTGTATTTACAGCCACTCCTCTTCGCTCAACTCACTGCTTGAGCTCTGCCTTCTGTGAGATCATCGCTGGGGAGCAGCTGCAAATGTAGTAAATGTAATGTACTCGAGTCATCCCTAAACCACCCCCCCATTGTCCATGGAGAAATTGCCTTCTATGGAACTGGTGACAAAAAGGTTGGGGACTGCTGACTTACACAATTAAAAAAAAAATGCACAGAAACAGCATCCTGGAACCGAGGCTCAGTGCTGCCTAGAATTTCTCTGTTAGGGTTTCCCTTGTGTTCTGCTTACCCTTCTTATTTTTATGTTCACTCATTTTTTCCTGGTAAGATGGGCTTCCTGTAGTGGACAGGCAAGATGGCAGTCAGTAGCTCTGGGTGTGTGTAGTCTCAGCTTAGTATCCCAGTGTTCTCCCCATGTGCATTGTAATTCTAGGGAGGGTTTCTGTTTGGCCCTTTTTTTGGTCACACACCCACCCTTGGACCAGACACCATATCTGTTTGTACCCAGTACCTGGACTAGCCCACCTTGGGCGTGGCCACGTGTTGTGGGCAGAGGAGCTGTTACCAGAGAAGGAATGAAGAATGGCATGGGTGGATTAGAATAACAACCACAGAGTTGCAACACGGTGGGTATGGATGAGAAAAGTTTCCTGGATTGGAGAGAGGGAGTTGAGGAAACTGATCTTGCATCATGACTTTAACCCACTTTCAGGGGCAGTTTTGGGAGGCAGTGTGAAGAGATGTTCACTCAGAACTTTTAAACAGTGCCTGACATTTTCTATCGAATTGTGCGTCTTGAACAATGTAGAATATTCTTTATTGATATTTTAGGGTCTTCCTGCCACTTTCCACATTGTGGCTATTCTGGTAATTTTTCTTTCATGATTAGAAATAGTGAATAGTTTTCATTGGTAGTTTAGAATTTTTTTGTGTGTTGTTGGAAAATGTTTATTTTGTCTTACTCTTTTTTTAACTTCGTGTTTTTATTTTAGACAGTATTGATTGATTCTTTGGTAGGAATGACAAGGGAAATAATACACTTACTATTTTTTCTACCTCTCCTTCTCACAGGTTTTGTAAATTATGTTATTTTTCTATTTTCTTTTTTTTTTTTCCTTCGGAAAGACGTATCTCTGGATATTTTGTATTTTCAAAGTTATAATCTTAACCATCTCTTGTATTACCATAATTTTCACCTGTAGGTTCTCCCTTTAACTGGATTCATTGTTTACAGACTGTCCTTGCACAAAAGTGTCTCAATCCCTGTATTATTTACTTTGATTCCTTCTTTTGTTGGATGACTTTCATCTTAGTTATTTACAGAAGTTGTTCTTTACAGAATAATTACTGAACAATAGCTTCATGAGGTGTAGAATTCCAGGTTGATGGGTATTTTGTTCAGCACCGTGAAGATATTTATACACTGGATTCTGGCATCTATCCTTGAGCAATTCCTTTTTTTTTTTTGTTAATACACAGAAACCATTACTATTAGTTACCATTAACAGGGTTTCTCATTTAATGATTTTTTTCCACTCCCAATAGTGATTTTTTTTTTCTTAATGTGCTCACTTCATTTCTCATGACCAAAATTCAGATGTTGTAGCGACAGCTAGCTGAGTCAGAGAGGCAGCTGTTAGCAGTCTGTGGTCCTAGAACAGAAGGAAACCAACTGAACTCATGACTATGACCTTTTTTTGACTGTTTGCTAACCATTTTAACTAACTCGTTAAATTTGTTTTTCCAAAGGATTGCTTTGCATTGTAGATACTGGTGCTTCCCTTCATATGATGTGTTAAATAATAACATGCACTTTGATGGTGAATTACCTAGTCTGTGACTAGTCTCATGTTCCTCTGAATTTGTATTCACTGCTATTGGGTTGTTTTGCTGTTATTACTAATAGTGTCATTTTTACCCCTGATTTCTTTGGTCCTATTCTTGGTCAAGGGCAAGATTTAGAAGAAAAAGTACAAATTGGGTCTTTTATCTTTGCTCCTGACTCTAAGCCCTTATAAAGTTTGATTGAGAAGATGGTTGGAATTTATGGTTTAGGTTGAGAATTTATTTAATCTATGCATTTTATCCTAAGTCCTCCAAATTCCTGGTGCCTTTACATTCCCTTCCTCTTCCCTGATCGTAATAGTTTTGCTTCTAAAAGCCCAGTCATCTTTCAAGCACTGGCCTTTCTTTGCATTTAAAAAAATTTTTTTTATTAGCACCATGTAAGATTTTTCTTTCTTTTATTCATCAGGTATTTATTGAGGACTGTTATAGACTGAATGTTTGTGTCCTCTCAGTCCCCAAAATTCATGTATTGAAACCCTTGCCCCCAGTGTGAGGTATTTGGAGATGGGACCTTTGGGAGCTGATTGGTGTTAGATGACGTTATGAGGGTGGGGCTCTCGTGATGGGATTAGTGCCCTTATAAGAAGAGACACCAAAGAGCTTCCTCTCTCTCCTTGCTCACACAAAGAATAGGTCATGTGAGGCCGGGCACGGTGGCTCAAGCCTGTAATCCTAGCTCTCTGGGAGGCCGAGGTGGGCGGATCCTTTGAGCTCAGGAGTTCGAGACCAGCCTGAGCAAGAGCGAGACCCCATCTCTACTATAAATAGAAAGAAATTAATTGGCCAACTAATATATATACAAAAAATCAGCCGGGCATGGTGGCACATGCCTGTAGTCCCAGCTACTTGGGAGGCTGAGGCAGCAGGATTGCTTGAGCCCAGGAGACTGAGGTTGCTGTGAGCTAGGCTGACGCCACGGCACTCACTCTAGCCTGGGCAATAAAGTGAGACTCTGTCTCAAAAAAAAAAAAAAAAAAAAAAAGAATAGGTCATGTGAGAACACAGTGAGAAGGTGGCTGTGTCTAGCAGCCAGGAGGAGAGCCCTCACCAGAACCCAAGCCATGCTGGCACCTTGATCTCACACTTCGGGCTTCACTGTTGTTAAGCCACGCAGAGTATGGTATTTTATAATAACATCCCAAGCGAAGACAGGACCTGCTGTGGTCTGTTACTGAAAAGTCAGCACTTGTCCACAAGGCTGAAGAAGAAGAACGAGGACAAGCGGTTCAAGGAGGAAGGAAGGAGAGTTGATGTTGCCAGCAAAGGAGGAAAAATGGTAGACCTTTTCGTCTCAACATCCCAAATTTCCTCACCGTTCACAGAAATACAGAGCTTATAAAGGATGGGTTTTCAGCTTTAGGCAATTACAGTTGATAATTCTGATTACCCCATCTCCGCTGAAGACCATCTCCTGACCTCTGCCCAGGATCTCTCTTTACCAGGTCAGGCTGGGCCATCTCCTGTTGCACAAATAAGCAAAAGACTTCTCCTGCCCCTCCCAACCACTGGCCTGAAGCAGGGATTTAGGCTTTAGAGACAGGAAATATTTTTTGCCATTTTTTTCTAGGCCATTCCCTCTGTTACAGCTCCTATAGGCAAAATGGACCCCAAGTGTTGCTGAGAATTAACATTTCTAGAGATCATGTCTTACAAAGCATTTTATCCAACGCCTAGCTCTGACCAGAGCATCCTAGCCATCATTTAGTAAGTGCATGTGGATTCCTGTTGTTGGCATGGGGGTTGGAGCCATAGGGGCAGGCGCTGTTCATCTGAGACAGCCTCCCCTAAAGTGGAACCGGTGCTTTTCTTTGCAGAGACCATTTCTTTCCATTGATAAGAATTCTAAAGAGATTTTTAGGCAAGAGTTGGGGAACTGTTGGCCCATAGCCCAGATTTGCCCTCAGTTTATTTTCACCCATTTAAGATGCAAGTGCCAAGATATATATTTAATAGTAGAATCATAAGTTCCTAGTATGACTTTAAATACTCAGTTGTAATATCCCAAATGATCACTAAGTATGCTTCCTAAAAACAGTAAGCAAGCCAAATCTCTGGATTGTTCTATTTCTTGTTTATGTTTATTGTTTGAAGTTTTAGGGTAGTTTGTGTATATAACAATAGACGACCACAATAGAGCCTCAGTTATTTTCCTCTGTGGTTTTTTGATAGAAAAAACTGCCTTTCCTCTTTTCTATACTACCTGAAAAAATTCACACTGTTTCCAATTCAATTTTCACCTCTAGTATAGCATCATAGAAACAACTTGAGTATAACTATATAAATTATTCATCATTTAACAGCATAAAGTGGCCACTTGCCTTAATGAACTGTTACAGTACTCAAATTTTGGCCCGAGAAGGAGTTAATAAATATAAATAGAACAAAACTAAGATAATATTCCTTTTGCAAATATACTGAACCCTGGGAACAAAAATTAGAATTGTTAGATTTTATTGTCCTCTTTCTTTGGGATGAAAAGAGATTTTTCAAAAAACATTTGAAGGCTTTGGGATTTGAGAAGAATAAAGGAAGTGTACTTTTTAATTTTACATCTCAAGAATCTATTTCTCTCTTTTTTTTTTTTTTTTTGAGACAGGATCTTGAGTTGCCAAAGCTAGAGTGCCATGGTGTCATCAAAGCTCACTGCAACCTCAAACTCCTAGGCTCAAGTGATCCTCCTGCCTCTGCCTCTTGAATAGCTGGGACTATAGGCGGGTACCACTGCACTCAGCTAATTTTTCTGTTTTTAGTAGAGAGGGGGTCTTACTCTTGCTTAGGCTGATCTTGGACTCCTGACCTCAAAGGGATCCTCCTGCGTTGGCCTGCCAGAATGCTAGGACTACATGCATGAGCCACTGAGCCCAGCCTTCAAGAATCTATTTGTTCCCAAGTTTAACACAGGCAGATGTAGTCAGTATTTACTGGGTGCTGTTGAGTGGCAGGTTACCCTTCTTGGCTCATAAGGAAAAGAATTTAGAAAAATCTTAAGGGTGGAATGAGACTGTAGGAGTCTTAACTGTAAATCTGGGGATTTGAGATCTAATTCTGGAGATAAGAAGGAGCCATGGGAGATTTTTAGCATGAGTATTTGCTGGTCAGGACATTTTTAGAAAAATTAGCTTGCTTCCAGGCTAGGTTAGTTTGGGGAGAGAAGGGGCTTAAAATCACAAAATATTGTGTAAAGGGATGTGGATAATCATCCTGCCTGCCCGCCTCATTCTGTAGATGAGCCCATGACACCCCATAGTGCTATGATAAGGGCATCATTGCTTTTTGACACCTGAGCAGCCCAGGAAGGCTGCCTATTCAGTCTTAGGCCATGTCCTCACTTTATGGTAGGAACAGACAGGCATGTGTTGTAAAAGTTAAATATTGTCAGTTAAACAAGAAATTGTATAAGTTCCAGCACTGTACTTCTTCTAAGGAAAGAACTTGAAACACAGGCCCTGCTGCCCTGTATTGCTAATATGCAGAGCACCTCCCTAAGGTAGGGCCTTCCTGAAGGTGTGGTCGGCTCTGGTAACTTCCATGGGGAGCAGGTGTGTGGAGAGAGCTTTGAGCAATGTAAGCCTTAGGCACAAAGATTTCCAGCTGAGAAAGTGAGACAGGTGAATTTGGCTTTGTTTATAATCTCTTTTACTAGATTATAGGTTTAAGCTCTTTTATTTCCTAAGTGTTTTCTTTTCCACAGTTAACAGTATCTATTTTATGTTTCTTTAACCTTCTGGCTCTAAATGAACAGTTGTTTTGTCTATAGACAGGATCAGCGAACAAAGCACACCAGTACCTGAACAAAACAAAAACTGCCTATTTGATGAGTTGAACAAAACTATTTCCCTTTCCCAACTTTCTACTGTAAAATACATAACTGAACATAGGCTTCCCAGACAAGAATTGTTTCTCAACCTTTCTGTTTGCATTCTACAGTAATACGAAATTAAAATTAAAAGCAAACAATGAATGTGATCTTTTTCACACGTAACCAACTTTGAGGGCATACTGTGTACACTTTGTTAGATACATACTGTATACACTGTATTAAGTGAAACAATTTTTGAATAGAGGTATTGGATCACCTATATATGAGTATGGATATGTTTTATGCATTAATGATCTGTAGTCTGTATAAATGTAAGAATTGCTTTCACTCACCTCTCCACCTCACACGCCCAGTTGGGTTTTTGCATGTAGCACTTTGAAATTAGAATGACTTTTCAGTTGAACAAGGTTCTTTGACAGTATTTTCCAACTCTGGGTATGAATGTGTGGATATAACAGTATATTTATATATACTGTCAGTAGCAGAATTGGGCCCAGATTACAAGGAAATATGCTAGTGCCCCGCAGCATTTTGCCACCTTTGCTTTTAGGTAAGGCCATCATTGTGAAAAGCAGCTCTGCTTGTACTTCCCATTATTGCAGTAGTGTTTCATCAGCTGCGTGTTGTGTCTCAGCACCTCATTAAGATGCAAGCGGGGAAAGTTTTCAGTTTCCAGTTCTCTTTCTCAATTAAAATTACATATTCTGATTCTGATATGTAATAATCACATATTCTGATTCTGATATGTAAAAATTACATATTCTGATTTCAGTATCCCCCATTATTAACAGAATTTGTATTGAGAACAGTTTAAGATGTGACTTTTCTTTGTATTCCAGAAAAAATTTAAAGTGTGTCATTTAAATCTAGAAACAGAAATATACTGTCTAGGACATACTTTGTCTTGTTTTATACACTAAAATTTAAGTAGTTTAAAACTTACAGTTAATTAATATTACTCTATGAGTGCTTGGAAATGACACCTATTTTAGTTCTAGTTTCATCTTCCGTAAAATGGAGCAATTACTAACTCATAGAGGATTCTGTGACATGCTACACATAAACCATTTGCAGTGATGTCTGCCACTTAGTAAACCCTCATTTATTATATATTTTTCTTGTTCTTCTCTTGGTTATGTTCTTTGAAAAAGGAATTGGTATATAAAAGCTTTCAGCAGGTAAAAATATCCATGATTAGGCTACTCCTGAAACATATTTCATAGAGCTTTTCATTCTTTGTTTTATGCATATATTCATATATACCAGCTGCAATCAAGCAGATAGAATTTGTGTCTTGGGTTTTGCTTTTTCACATGGAATGTAAATTTAGAAAACTGTTTCCTCTGGACTAGATTTTTTTTTAACTTTTTATTCTTTTAAATGCAAAATTTCAAGCACATATAAAATTGGAAAGAGCAGTAAATAACCCCCTATGTACCTTCAGAAATTATCAAGTTTAGTAGTCTCTTGCTCCTGGGTAAGTCTGGAATGCAAGTTTTTTATCTTAACTATTCAGGGTCTCTGTTAATTCTGGCAAGACAGTGTACAGATTTGTTGCTCATTCCTTTTACTAACCTATAAATTAAGGGGTGCTAAAGCATCACATTACTCATTGATTTTTGATTTACATATTTTAAAGGTCATTTTATTAGTAGCACATAATTCCTAGCAGTTTTTTAAAAATAAATTTCCTTGAAATACAGTTAGATAGAATGAACAACATCTGATAATACAACAAAGTGACTATAATCAACAATAAATTAGGATATACTTTAAAATAACTAAAAGAGTAGAACTGGAATGTTCCTAACAAAGAAATGTTAAATGCCTGTGATGGATATCCCAATTACCCTGATTTGATTAATTCACACTGTATGCCTGTATCCAAACATCACATGTATCCTATAAATATATACAACTGTTATGTATCCATAATGATTAAAGAGAAAGAAATGTCTTTGAGAATTTGGTTAAACATGATTTTGGAAATTGAATGACTAAAAAGAAAAGTAGGCAAATTATTTTCAGAATTAGTAGCCATTTCTAATTTCCGTTTACTATGTCCATTAACTTAGTTTTAGCCTTTGATTAGCCACATTTGATTGTGTATTCTTGAGATACTCTTGGACAATGGGAATTGAGTGTATATGAATAGGACTTTTGGTATTAATTTCTTGTCCTAGATGGCCTGTTTGCAAAAGGGACTTCTAGGTTCCCCTATGTGCCCTAATGTTGGGCATATAGTTTCTGTAGGACTCTGACATGTGTCTTAAATATTTTTATATTTCTGTGTATATATAACTACATGTTTTTGGCTTTCTTAAATATCCTCAGTGTCTTTTCTTACTTAGTGTATTTAGCAACTTACATGTCTTCTTGTCTGAGATCAGTATATTTCCAACTCAGAGAGATACAGAGAAAAGACAGATTTTAGTGTTTTTAAATTTAGAATAAAAATGTTCTAATAGTGACCAAGTTTTAAGGTATTTCTGCAGTGGGCAAAACCACTTAGGCTACCGATGATAACTTTTTAATATAGATCTAAGATTGTTTCTACTCTGCCTCTTTCCTGGCTGTTACTATTTGAAATTTCTTTAGCTCTCTTGAAAAAAATGTATTTTGTGTACTGTCACATTAGCCTTAAAAGGTAAAAAATGGCTCTTGGGTCAGATAGGTAGGCTGCCGTCCAGGTTCCTGGACCAGTTCAATGGGCCCTTTTAGCCTAAGTGAGAGCCTGGCTTTTAATGTCTTCCTAAGCATTTTTCTCGGTTGCGTGTTTTATTCACGTTAATCTACTGCTTCTTACAAAAGATGCTGTATTATTTGTATGAGTTGCCATGTGTACTTGGAAGAACAATTTTGAAAGTCATTGAGATGCTCATTTTTCTCAAAAGCTCATAATTTAATAACTACTTGGAATATCTTATTTAAAAAATAGACTTATAATATCCAATGGAAGTTTAAGGTATACTGAATTTCCCTAAATAAGTGGATTCCGACCGTAGCCAGAAATACATGATAACTGTTAATCAGACACTTACTGTGCAGTCACAGAGTTGGCCACTGTAATAATTATATGATTTGATATAAAATGAATTATATTGCCCCTGCCTTCAGGGAGCATATACTCTAATAGGGCAAGATGGCTCATAGATGGAATGGCGGATAGGAAGTGCTCAGTGATCAGCTAAAGTGATGAGAAGTGGAAAGGTCGTGTTGTCTGGGCACAGACAGAGATCTAAGGGCTCATGTGGGGAGATGGGGAGATGTGGGGGGTTGGTATCAGTGAACCAACATTTGAGCTGGGCCTTTTACTTGGGTTTTGTTCAGTTGGAAGGAACGTAAAGCTACTAAAGTAGCTTGTGTTTAGAAATGGGGCTTCCTGAAGGGGACAGAATCCAATTGCCAAAGCCAGGACTCACAGGAGTTAGAGGTCACCAGGCAGCCCCTGTCGGATCTTGCCTCGTGGGTCTGTCTCTCATCTTTGCTCCTCTGCATATTTCCCTACATTCCTCCCCTAGACCAGATGCTTCTTTGGGTGCCTAGTTCACGCTCCCTGAACTAGGGAGAGTCTGACATGCTCCACCTCTGGCGCTGACTTATCTTTACTTTTAGTCGAGCATCTTCATCTAGCAGGACTTGTGTGTGTTCTCTTGAGGGAGAGAATGCGATTGACAGTTTGCTTTCCGCTGGCTCTCATCAGCTATAGGGATGGAGCTGCAGAGTTGAAATAAGGCCACTAACGAGTCCTCCTTCCAAGGAGGGCTGAGGCTTGGAACACCACAAAGACGAGGGAGGGGCTGGCAGCCTCCTGATAGCCTTAAAACCAAAGATAATGAATGTGGGGCACCATAGGGAGGCTACAGAGTGCCAAATTGCCTTTCCTGCCCTTCAGGAAAGGGCCTTTTCACTGGGCAGGCAGTGCAGATATGTACTTGACGCAAATGTGAGGCACACTGTGATAAATACCATCAAGCATTCCCTAAGAAGGCTTGGCATTATATTGCACTGTGAGCGGAGGAGGTTTGTCCACATGGGGGAGGACCCTAATGGGCTTGGGTGTTTGAAGTGTGGTGTAAGGGATCTTGAGTAGAGCGTGTTTGGAACACTGTATATTTTTACAGCAAGTGCTCTTTGTAGCTGTAATTTAGGAGGATGTGTAGGAATTGAGGACACATTATTTTTCTAGTAGCTGACACAGGCAGGGATTTGCTTCAGCTTTATTTTAAGCATGTATTAATATAGTTGTAGTTATCTCAAGTCCTTTTTTTATAAGAAAATATTCATAATTGGGTTTCACATAAGAATCATTTTAGAAAAGAAGTGGGGCATGAGAATTGGGATTTGCTAATGTTTGTTGTATTAGAAAATTATTAGCACTGCTTGTGTTAGTAATACACATATGTGTTAGAAAATGCATGCAAATTAAATAGCTTAAGGAACTCACGTCTTTATTTTTTTTTTATGTTAAGATTTGAGATGCTGCAAAGAAAACAGCGATCTGATGCTTGTAATCGCAGTAATTCCCCCTTCTTCGCAGGGGATACGTTCCAAGTCCCCTAGTGTAGCAGTCTCCAACCTTTTTGATGTCAGGAACTGGTTTCATGGGAGACAGTTTTTTCCACGGGGAGTGGGGAGGAAAGGAGAGGATGGTTTCGGCATGATTCAAGTGCATTACACGTATTGTGCAGTCAAACCTCTCTGCTAATGGTAATCTGTATTTGCAGCCTCTCCCCAGCACTAGCATCACCGCCTCAGCTCCACCTCAGATCACCAGGCATTAGATTCTCGTAAGGTGCACACAACCTTACTGCGCATGGGTAAAGAGCATGCGCAGTTTACAGTAGGGTTTGTGCTCCTATGAGGATCTAATGCCGCCACTGATCTCACAGGAGGCAGAGGTTATGCGATGATGTGAGGAGTGGCTGTAAATACAGATGAAATTTAGCTGGCTCCCCCACCTCCTGCTGTGCCCCCCGACTCCTAACAGGCCAAGCTAGTACCTGTCGCTGGCGTGGGGGCTGGGGACTGCAGCCCTAGTAGATGCCTGAAACCACGGATAGTAAGTATCAAACTTATGTATACTGTGTTTTTCCCTATATATCCATACCTATGATAAACCTTAATTTATGAATTAGGCACAGCAAAGGATTAACAACAATAACTGTTAATAAGATAGAGCAATTATAACAATATGTCATCACTATTATTGTGCCTTGGAGCCATTATTAAGTAAAATAAAGATGACTTGACCACAAGCACTGTAATTAATACAAGTCTACCTGATAACCAAGACTAAGTAACCAACAGGCAGGGATATAGTGTGGATAAAGGGATAATTCGCATCCCGGTTGAGATGGAGCGAGTATGGCAAGAGACTTCATCACACTACTCAGAATGGCACATGATTTAAAACTTATGAATTGTTTACTTCTGGAGCTTTCCATATAATATTTTTAGACCACAGTTGACTGCAGGTAACTGAAACTGTGGAAGGCAAAACTGTGGATTAGGTGGGACTACCATAATTGTGATGAAAAGTCAGGAACTTATCTAGCCACAATGACATTTGTATGTTTAATTATTTTAATTTTTATTCTTAAAACTATGAACTAAATGCTTTTTTCAACCTAAAAATGCTTATGTGGATATATACTGGAGTTATTTAATAAAAATCTAAGCATAACATTGGGAATTTTTGTCAGAATTATAATGTTTGTTTCATTTTGTTTTGCTGTTTGCTTTCTGAGTTGGGAGAGAGTTGTGCATATGGTAGTCACTTTTTCTCTAAAGGGCCTTGGGGTGCTTCAGAAGAAATTGTGTTACTTTAATTGTTGCTATTCTTCCCCCTTTAAATACACCTCCTGATTTTAGAACAGCAAAATTGTATTATCTTTGGCAAATCCAAATTAATAACCCCTTATCTCTGAGTAAAAGTAACTGAATCAGGTTGAAGTTACTGGTTTCATTTTAATAGGGCAGTAGGCAAAATATGCATGGGCTCTATGTGGTTCAGATTTTATAATCTCCACAGCCATCTGCGTATTAACACCTGTCATTGTCAGTGTTATGGAGGGAGAAAATGAAGCATGGGAAAATAACACACAAAGTATGCCCTAGATTTCATGGTGGGAACTGGAAGTAAATTCTGTGTTTGACTGATTACTATATGAAGCTCTAGTAATTGTTAGAGAGAAGCCCCATCTTCACGGATTTTAATATGTCAATTTGTAATTCTACCTGCTTAAAAATTGTCAAGCTAATAAGTTACTGCTTTGTTGCACTGCCAGGTTTTACCATAGGAATTTGAAGAAAGCATGCAACCAACCTGTAAGAGTTCCTTTTCTCCTACTAATCAATTTGTATCCTGCAAACAGTGTGTTGGTTTTAAATTGAAAAGAAGGAACCATGATGTGAATGTGCTTCCTCACAGGGTTTATAGAAAACTGACAGCTCCTGAGGAAATTCTCAGCAGGGTAATATTTCTGAGAAGTGGCAGCTAGAACCCCTTTAGAAAAATGCAGTAACTCATACTTTACTGCACATAAAGTCATGTCCCTTGGAGCAAACTCTCTAGTATCATAGAATTTATGATTCATGAGTGCTGTTCTTTTGTGATACAATAAACAAGAAAAGGTGGTGGGAAAATTATATTCCAGGACAAAAAGCCACTTCACTTTTCATTATATACAAAAAAGCCATGGGAATAATAAAATTTTAGTGGCATTTTTAAGTAGAGCATTTTCTGTGACCTGAAATGCATGTATTGAGGTGTCAAGATACTGTTAAAAACAAAATGAAATAAAGGCAAAGTAGCTGTCTCCCTTTGGAACTGGGTTACTGGTAGTATTTTCAAGAATAACTTTCTTAACACTCATCCCAGGATTCTGATTTAGAGACCCTTTTTTTGTGTGTGTGTTCTCCTAGCATATACCTCCACCATCAAATTTATCCCACACTGCTATACTGATTGATGCTTTATTTTTTAATTTTTATTTTTAAATAGACTTTGTTTTAGAGCAGTGTTAGGATCACAGCAAAAGTGAGAGGAAGGGCACAGAGATTTCCCATATACTCCTCCCCCTGCCCCATTATCAACTGCCCCCACCAGAGTGCTATATTTACTATAGTTGATGAACTCACATTGACACATCATAATCACCCAAAGTCCACAGTTTACCTTAGGGTTCCTTCTTGGTGTTATACATTCTTTGGGTTTGGACAAATGTATGACACTTATCCACCATTGTAGTTATGCAGAATAGTTATGCTGCCCCCCAAATCCTCTGTGCTCAGCCCATTCATCACTACCCCCACCCCTGGCACCCACTGATCTTTTTACTGGCTCCGTAGATTTGCATTTTCCAGAATGTCATATGATAGGAGTCGTGCAGTATGGAGCCTTTTTGGATTGGCTTCTTTTACTTAGCAATGTGCATTTAAGTTCCTCCATTATTTTTTCATAGCTTAATAGCCCCTGTCTTTTTTATTTTTTTATTTTTTTTGAGACAGAGTCTCGCTTTGTTGTCCAGGCTAGAGTGAGTGCAGTGGCGTCAGCCTAGCTCACAGCAACCTCAATCTCCTGGGCTCAAGCAATCCTACTGCCTCAGCCCCCCGAGTAGCTGGGACTACAGGCATGCGCCACCATGCCCAGCTAATTTTTTCTATATTTATCAGTTGGCCAATTAATTTATTTCTATTTATGGTAGAGACGGGGTCTCGCTCTTGCTCAGGCTGGTTTCGAACTCCTGACCTCGAGCAAGCCACCCCCCTCGGCCTCCCAGAGTGCTAGGATTACAGGGAAAGCCCATTTTAGAAATAGATTTTTGTGTTTTTAGTTTTCTTTTAAATCTCTACTCATTAATAAATATAAGTGGTTTGATATTTCACAAATATATTTTAATTGATCAAATTTCCCTTTTCATTTCAAGTGCCTCGTAAACACCATGATTTACTCAGAACAGTAATAAAAGCAAAGGGCTGTAGTTAGTTATAGAGGGCAGAAAGTTCATGAATGCGGTTCTTTATGTAAATGACATCCTTAAGCCAGCTCTGGTGGCCTGACCTTAGCCCCAGCTACTAGGGAGGCTAAGGCAGGAGGATTGCTTGAGCCCATGAGTTTGAGGCTGTAGAGTGTTATGTAGAGTGTTATGATCATGCCCATGAATAGCCACTGCATTCCAGCCTGGGCAGTGTGGTGAGACCCCATCTCTAAAAAAACCAAAACATAAAATATAAATAAAAAATGAAAGAAATCAATAAATGGTACCCTTGATAACTTTTTGATAAATTATTCTCATATAAATTACTTGTAATAAAGAAAAGGATTTTTATATCAAAAGCTTGCTGTGTTTCGTATCCTGGATGTAAAATGTTTGTCTAATCATCGAGATGTAGGGCGAGGTTGAATTTAAATAAAGATAATATTCCAAGGCATATCTACTATAGTATTTATTTAGGACAACATCATCCCCACACGGGTTTATTTTGCACTAAAAACAACCCCATGCTTATTAGAATCCTCCCTTTCCCCCTCTTGTTTCCATTTTGTCTCCCCTTGAAAAATGGTATTTTAAGTCTGAATGCATTCGATGAAATAAATGTCACATTGCTTGATGATTTCAATGGAATGACTAGGTACTCGTCACTTTTATCTTTTTAGGGAATAGTAGTAATACCTTGTAATAGTGGTGGAGCTTTATCAGGAGCTTGTGCATGCCTCAGGTAACAATTCACTGTTTTTGTGTGCTCTCCCAGGTCTACCCTGAACTGCAGATCACCAATGTGGTAGAAGCCAACCAACCAGTGACCATCCAGAACTGGTGCAAGCGAGGCCGCAAGCAGTGCAAGACCCACGCGCACATTGTCATTCCCTACCGCTGCTTAGGTGAGCCAGCTGCGGAGCCAGCGTTGATTGGTGGCCTAGTCTTTGGGGATGAAGAAGAGGGTACTCTTCCTAGGTTCCAGGCACAGACTTGTCCTTCAGCATGTTGCCCACCCCGTGTTGTACGATGTGTTTTGGACACCTACGGTAGTGTTCTGTGCTCTGACAGTACAGGAGCAGTATTTTTGAGTTCCTTGCTTCAGATTGAATTTGCCCAGGGCGTTTATTGAAAGTACAAATTACTGGGTCAGTCCCAGGACTGATGAATGAAACATGCCTGGTGGTGGAACCCAGGAATCCTTATTACCAAATTCCATAGATGATTCTCATGTGTATTAATTGTCTAGACTTGTGGAATCAGAGCCCTGTGTGTTTCTTCACATAGACTTCACAGAAGGAAGAATCTGTATGAGACTTCAGCATTTTGCTGATTTCTTAAAATACTCTCTTACAGCAGCCAACTAATTGCTCTTCCTGTTGGGTGGTAGTTGGTGAAAGGGGAGTTGGGAATTTCTTTTTTTTTTCCTGTTTACATCAAACTAGAGGAAACAGTTTGAGCCCTAAGGTTTAATGTGTGTTTCTCTCTCCAACCTCAAATTTACTTTTAACTTTTTGTCTTTGAAATTGAGTAGTTTTGTGTGGTATCATACTTTTTTCCCTCTGGAAGCACTGTCAAAGTTTATCTTTAATCTGACTAACAGGGTAATCTTTATTAGCCTGTTCCTGGTTGATATTTTTATGTGACCAGGCATTGCAGAAATCAACAGCTTTTGAACTTGCATCTCGATGTTTTTCTCAAGTTTATTTATCAGAAGGAAAGTGGTAAATAAGGATACAGAGATCTATAGATGGAAACAGTGGATACATGTTGATATGCATTCCAGTGATTTCTTGTAAAGATTAAAAGGAACTTTTAAAATAAAGTCCCAAGGGCAAACTTAGAAAGTAAGGGTAATTACTGAAGATTTTGGAGATCTGTATAATATTTGCTCAAAAATGAATGTCATAAGAGCAAACTGATTACTGTTCATTCATGTGTATATTTGAGATACAAATAGAAAACACTGGACATTATTAGAATGGAGATTTCATCTGGTGGATTTACTACTCACAATGTAATTGATGAAGAAGGTGTGGAAAACCAGATTCTTAAACATATGATAATTCAAGAATTTCCTCATTCCTCTTTATTCCTTATTCCTAATGCTTTACCAAGGCCTCTAGCCCTTTTCTGTCTGACTGGTCAAGAAGTAAAGATTTAATAAGATGAAAATAAGTATTAATAGTACTGAAATACTAGATACAGAACTCCTACTTCAAGAAAATGTGTAGAGGTCATTTATCTCTAGGAACTGTCTATTTCAAATTAACTTAGTATACCAAGAAACAAGCACAGAGACCATGAAGGTCAGTATAAGTTAGGAAGTAGATAGATCATGAATCAGTTAATTAGGTGAGCCAGACTTTGTTAGTGATTTGTTTCTTTTGGTTCTCAGGTGCCTGTTCTATGAAATACATTTTCATTAGAATGTAAGCTCACTGAGAACAGGTAGTAGGTATTTGGATGAACATTATTGCATATTGTGTCTGATATGACACTCAAAACTGCGTCATCTTTCAGGAGGGAACTTACGTTTGAATTATTATTTTACATAGAACTTTCTGCTTCATAGTTCTATTTAGAATTGTTTAAACAGTATAATAAATAGAATTATTAGAATTAATTAGAATTAATAGTTCTAATTATTGTTTATTTTATTATTTAGTAAACAGTATTCTAAATTATTATTATCGAGTAAAAGATGAAATCCACATTAAAATTGTAATTTACTACCTACTCCCAATAGTTGTGGTAAATATCCTTTGACCCAAAATCGATTGTTTTCTTCTGCCAACCACTTACTCTGCCCTTGTTCCCTAAACCTCCTCCCCATCTCTAAAAAGCTCTCCTCTTATGGCAAGAGTGAATTGAAACTCTCAGTGAACAAACAGTGTGGCAAAGCATAAAAAGATGTAAACACAATCTAATGTTGTTTACATCTAAAAAGATGTAAACACAATCTAATGTGTTTAGAAGAATCCGGGATGTTCAGTCTCAGCTTCTGCTAGACAAGATCTCTTCCATAGGATTTACCTTGGCTGATAAAGTGGATGGTCCATTCTTCTTGGAAATTGATTTTATTGGAGTGTTTAGTGATCCAGCCCACACAGAAGGATTTGCCTATGAAAATTCTCCAGAGATTAGCCCAAGACTTTTCAAATAAAGATGATGTGTAGTTTTGCATTACTAAACTTAAGGGTAATAGCATCTGCAGTGATACCGATAAAATAAAATATTTCTTTAATTGCATCCAACCAATGTCTGATATGAAACCCTAAGACAAGTCTAAATGCTGTTGCTAAGAGGGCCCAGATAAGGGGAACACAGCATGAAGCTAGGTTCTGAGCTATGCTTTAGTTCATAGAATGCAAGTATTGATGCAGAGGAACTGTGTAAATAACTATTTTTGGTCAGAATGGTTCCTATTAGGAACATTTCCTACATATGTAGACTGTTTCCAAAGCAAAGAGTCTCTGAGATGACTGTTGATGGCTTTGTACCATTCTGTTCCTTTCAGGTTTCTTTTATTTTCCAACCTATCTTTGTGGAAAGAAGACCGCTAAAGAATAAAGATGCCATAGAAGTAAAAAAAAAAAAAATCTAAATACAAATTCAAAATATTTCATGATAGTATGTTACACTGAGACTGTCAATATTTGTTTTATTGTGATCCAACTGCATTATGCCCTGTTTAGGGAACTGCAGCCTAAGTAATGTGATTTTTTTTAAATAATTAATCTCATCTAGCAAACACTTGATAGTAAAGTTTAAAACCTATCCTCACCTTGTATGTTTAACTACTAAGGAAAGAGAACAACTTCAAAATGTATCATTCCAGTGACAAATACTTACAGAGCCCTGCTGCACAGAATGGGGAGGGTTTCAACAAGAGAAATGGAGAGAAGCCCATAAAGTAATTGTTTCTCTGGGAAGGAGTTGATTCCTGCCAAGGCTCTGCCATCAGCAATCCCCAGATTTCTCTTTCATCTTTGCAACAGATTCTGGGCTCCTTTGATGTGAAGGTATATAAATCAAGAAGACAGGTTGTTTGTGACATGTTAAGCATATTTCCTAGTTCTGGTTTAGTATCTGATATGAAATGAGCATGTTGATACTAACTCTTCTTGACTACTAATGGGACGAATCATTAGATATGTATAGGTATTGGCCTGTTTAAATCATTTATCATACTTTCTCATTTTATGAATCCCTGCTCTTTTTCCAGTGGTCCTGAAATTAGACCATAATATGACAAGTGGAACATACATTGTCTCCTACTTTGCTATTGAGCTTAGATTAGAATTAAAGTAATGTGGGTACTGTTTGATTCTTAGGTAGTGGCAAATTTTCCAAAAGTCTCAAACCAGAAGTATTATACAAAGTGTATAAAAATAGCCTTAGTGGCCAGGCGCGGTGGCTCACTCCTGTAATCCTAGCACTCTGGAAGGCCGAGGCAGGCGGATTGCTCAAGATCAGGAGTTCGAAACCAGCCTGAGCAACAGTGAGACCCCATCTCTACTATAAATAGAAAGAAATTAATTGGGCCAACTAATATATATAGAAAAAATTAGCCGGGCATTGTGGTGCATGCCTGTAGTCCCAGCTACTTGGGAGGCTGAAGCAAGAGGATCGCTTGAGGAGTTCGAGGTTGCTGTGAGCTAGGCTGACGCCATGGCACTCACTCTAGCCTGGGCAACAAAGTGAGACTCTGTCTCAAAAAATAAAAAAAATAAATAAAATAAAATAGCCTTAGTGAATATGCATAGTGTGTCTTGTATTTCAGGAAGTGGAATTGAGAAACATGGATGTATTAAATATAACTCATGTACATGTTATTTGCACTAATACAGCCTAGTCCCAATAATTTTAACATTGATTGTCCTACTTTCTGACTTTCCTTTTCCCTTTCCTTTTTGTTTCTTCCTTCTTCCATTTCTTGTGTTCCCTTCCCCCTTGATTTCTTAATCTCTTACTCAGAGTGATATTAAGCGCTTAATAATTGCATAGGGCATGCGTTGAAATACTTCCTCTGTAAGGGGGAAGCAGTGTTGGTTCTAGTAGTCTCACTTCACAGGCCATATATGTGTGTGTGTGTGTGTGTGTGTATATATATATATATATATATATATATATATATGGAGAGAGAGAGAGAATCAGAGGTTGGTCTCTTACAGTAACTCACCCAGCTAGTAAGTGGTAAAGTAAGCACCAGAGCTTAAGATCTTTTGATTCTTTTTGAGACAGAATCTTTGTCTGTCACCTGGGCTAGAGTGCAGTGGCGTCATCATAGATCATTGCAACCTCAAACTCCTGGGGTCAAGCCATCCTTCGGCCTCAGCCCCCCAAGTAGCTAACACTACAGGCACGTACCACCACACCCAGTTAATTTTTCTAATTTTTTGTAGAGACAGGGTCTCACTCTTGCTTAGGCTCATCTCAAACTCCTGGACTCAAGTGATCCTCCTGCATTGGTCTCCCAGAGTGCTACGATTACAGGTGTGAGCCACTGTGCCTGGCAACAGTACATTTCTAATGATATCAATGAAATGAAACCTAACTTTCTCATACTGTATGAGACTTTGATTCTTAGGCCACTGTTCCTTGTAGTATGTTAAAAAATTTATATTAGAGCAAATACTCACCTGATTTCAAAATTGAATCGTAGAGGAAAGGCTGTGAGTTAGAGGCAATAAATAACACTTTTTAAAATACTTACAACATATGTTGTGTTGATAAAGGAGACTACCATGACCCCTGGTACAGGATAAATCTCGACATGATATTTTCTACCTTACAATAGTAATAGGTAACATTCTTTCATATTACTTACTGATTGAACAGAGGATTACTATTTAGTATTAACATAAGTACTCTCTGAAATCTCTGAACTGCTTCCAAATATGTCTTTTAGACAAAAGAGATTATTTTTACTGACCTAGAAAACAAGATAAGGTTGTCCTAACATTAAGCATATTAAAATTCAAAGCAAAACTTGAAGAGAAAAAATGCCTGTTATGTCTGGCATGCAACCTTCCTAACCTCTCTATCAGATGAAGGATCCAGCATTACATTGGGTTATTTTCTCTAAATGGTGTGTTTGCCTTGAACGTAGTTGCTCTAGAGTATCTTGCATTTCTTGTCTGGATGGGGAGTGTGTATCAGGTTGCTTTTGCCACTTTCTTCCCATGGAGTGGCAGATTTCCCTTGAGAGAGAGAGTTGGCTTTCTCATTTCACCCTTTGCTTTTGTTAGTACCTGTGGAACCAGAGTGTAAGATCTGTCTTAATCATATGAACGTTTTATTAATTACCTCATGTAGGATTCAAGCACATCATTATTATTACTTAAGGAGAATATTTTCTTTGCAAAGCTTTCAACCCCTTTCCATTTGAATGACTACTCTTCATGTTGTCATAGAGCCGCTGTTGACATTGCACTTTTCTGCTCACCTCTGCCAGCAAAGGCAAGATCAATTACTGTCAAATTATGGGAGCAAAGTCAGGTTAATAGCTTAATCCAAAAGAAGAATGAGAAGTTAGAGAATTCCTTCCTTAAATGCTACTCTGTTTCATTTTGTAATCAAGACTTTCCAAACAGGTAAGTAGTAATCTAGGGATCTATTCCTAGATTCCTACAGACCAGGAATCTGTTCAGGTATGGTCAGATGAGATATTATAGATATTCAATTCCTCTTAATTTTGTTTTAATGTTTTAGTAAGAACAAGTATGACTTGTTTTCTAGGTTTCTTGGCTGCCTTTGTGTGAATCATCTACAGATATCTTAATCTTCTTTAGTGTGAAAAGGATGTGTTTGGATACTCTCACAGTGTACAAGGGTAATTCTTTGGATCTGTAATAAACAGCAGTTCTCTTGAGATACATCACACAACACAATATTTAGGAAATGTTACATGAGACTTTGCCAAACGTTAAGAATAGGGGTAGGGATAGAAGAATGTTTTTATTGTAGACTCTAAGCATCTTGTAAACACCCAGATGCCCCAGCATAGTGACACAGCATGATAGGAAGTCGTGCCTGTGGCTCTTCTAGTCCTTACTGGGCTGCACTCTGTAGATCCTTGTAGTTATGATGTCCTGCAAGATGCATGTGCTGAGGCTGTACATACACTACAATGAGAATGGTACTTAATGAACCTTAATGGGCATTTCCTCATCAGGAGAGGCTAATCAGCCATCCTTGAAGAGAAATCAGACCCCTTTTCATGTGGTCTTCCACATAAAAAGAAGACCTTTGAATGCTCCAAGTTTATCATGCTTCAGAACCATTATATAAAGTCTGATTGTCAACTAAGTAAAAGAAAACATGCACAGAAAAGAAATCTTACCAGTGTTTATCTCCAAGCAGTAGGATTACAAGTGATTCTGATTTTAGTGAAGCCATTTTCTATTAATTTCTGTAACAAATGCGTAGCTTTTATTATCGGCAAAAGATTATGAAATCAGTATGTAAAATTTTGTATCTGTGACCAAAGGTAATGGTGGGAAAAAAGTCTAAGGACTTGAAAGAACACACAGAATAGTCATTAATTTGTTTTATCTATTGGTAGTTGAGCTTTATACAGTATTAACTTCTTATGGGAAAATATACTTTATTTTTAAAAATACCATACTGCCAAAGTAAAAGAAAATAACCTCCATTCTTACTATCTTCAACCAAATTTAAACAGCATTAATCATCACTAATTCCTTGGGCAGATGCTTGATCTTGTTTAATTTTTTCTTCCCAATAATTGCATCTGGGAGCTACATTTGTTTCAGGCTGGACTGATGAATGGGAAGAACTTACATTATCTGGTAAATTCAACTGGGTCAGGAAGGACTTGGAGCCCCTCCCATTTGATTAAGCAGAAAAACTTATAAAAATAGTTTTCTTCTAGTTAGGTCATCCACCAACGCTGGTTTTTATACTTTCTGTATGCCATCTCAGCTTCCAGTTGGCCCCAATTATTTTGGCTCCAGCTTGATTTGCTTTCTAAAGCTGGTGATGGGGGATGAGTTGAGAAGATTGACTTTTTTTCTTTAAATCAAATTTTGAAAAGAAAAAAAAGCATAGTTATTTTTGTTGGCTCCATTTCCAGTTTACTTTCTTCTTATTTTAATTATCTCACCTGCTATTAAGTCTTCTTTCTGGGACTTTTAACAACTCATGTTTTGTCTGATAAAAGCCCTTGTAGCATGTGTGGTTTACTTAGTTAAATCTTTAATTTTGTTCTTTATTGGGGTTATATTCAGGTGTCATAAAGTAACAGGAGTCATTAAAAGGAAAAACAACTTTTGAAGATTTGTTGTAATGCCCTCTGAGTGTATTTTTTGGTGTTTTCTTAAAACACAGAATTCATCTGTGAAGGTCCTACATGATAATGTGAAAAAAACCCGAATTTATTTGATATGATGCAGTTCCAAGGCTTCTTAGTAATTGCTTTGAAAAGTGAACAGTGAGGTTAATGGACATCTCATTTGTAATGCATGCTAAGAATTGCAAATGTGTACTTGAAATACATTTCTCTGATTACGAAAGTGATACATGTTTATTGTAACAAGGGTTTAGAAAACCACCATCTAGAAATAATCAAAACCATTTGGCTTCCTTTCAGTCTACATTTTTTTCATACATGTTTTGTTTTGTTTTTAACAGTTGTATAAATATTCCCTATTTTGTGACCTGCTTCTTTCACCTAACATTTTTATACTGCTTTATCTATAAACTTAAATATTCCCGAAGAGCACATTTTTTGATGTAGCACCATGCCAAACACTATAATGTGTTTACCATTTGTTTATGGTCATTTAGGTAGTTCCCTTTATTTTTTCGTGGTGATTGTTATAAATGATGCTGTGATATAAACATCCTGGTAGATACATTTGTGTTCAGTTGATTTTTATAAAATTATTGGCTTTATAAATCTTATAGTTGCTTTAATAAGATATATGTGCTACTTGTTTATGAAAATATGGAGGAAAATTTTAATACTGTTTTATGATCCTGAGTTTAAAATAAGTATAGGTACACCTACATTTAGCTATGAGTTTTTAACTGATAATGAGTAAAAGTCACCATTAATTTTTGTTAAAAGCCATTTTAAATTTTTCTCCAAATTTCAAATTAGAAAACAGTTAATTGACTATTCACAGAGAAATAAGTCCTATAAAAGCGACTAATACAGTTATTGTATAAATATTTATTGATCACCTACAGTATATGAGCCCTGGAGGTGGTGAAATGTTGTTCCTCCTCCTAGGGGATTCTAGCTGAGAAATTTAAGGAAGACTTGGCAGGAAGTAGCATTTGAGCCAGGATTTTAAGGGTGGAGGCAAGGTATATTTTAGGTAGTTAGACAAAGGGTAGGCAAAGTTCTCAAGGTAGGAACTGAAAGAATATGTGTGTTCACTGTTTTCAGGAAGAAGAAGTAATTGATCATGATAAAGGTAGTAGTTTTTAAAAAGCATTACCATTTCAATCATTTATAATAGATAGTATTTTAAGGTTTCTCCAAGAGATACTGGAGTGGGAAAATCAAAAATTTGAGATGATTATAGGTTATCTATACAAGTGAGTTATGACCCCTGGAGTTTATAGTTTGCTTTAATAAAGAACAGTAAAGCACGTTTTGTGTTTGATTTCTTGTAGATACTGCTTTTAGATTGTTTCCATATACAGTATATACAGGGAAAGATAGAGACAGACACACAGACACTGGCCTCCACAGAAGTAAAGTCACACGTAACTTAAATTTCAAATGCTCATGGTTACATTTTCAGTTGTTTTCACCTACTTTATATTAAAAAGAAAAATTGCCTTAGATTTTATGATGTCAACTGAACACAGTGGATTTTTGCTGAGTTCTTTTATTTCTCTCCATATTAGGGGTTGGTAGGGTCATATCAGATCTCGTGGTTTGAAACATCAACTTTCCTGGCCAACCAGTAAACAGCTGCTTTACATCTGCATAATTCAATCTTGGAAACCATTAGATAATTCCCACAACATTTCAGCTTGCTCTTTTAATATCAATTTAATATGGAAACCAATGTTTCCAGCTAACCTCAAGCTGTGTCTTTTTGCCTTGGAATTTTCTCTTTTGTCCAGAGGGTAAACCATTACAAATGATTATGGTGGGGAATCAAGGAAGAAAATGGACTTTCATCAATGTTCTTTTTTTACTCCGGCAACTTCTGAGCACCTTTCTTGGGCGGTTTGTGGTTTGCCTTCCCTGCCTAGCCCCAGCAGAGAAAGGAAACATCTTCCTTTTTGTCTTTAGAACCCACTCCTCATCATGTTATTTCCCAAAACAAATAACAAGCTCAAGATCCTGTCTTGAGTAAAATTTTTTTTTGACTAGTCAAACCAGTAAATATCTTTTGAAATGGTGTGGTAGAAGACACAATTTGTGTATGACAAAACCGATGCCAGATTGTGGGATTTAGAGCTCCATACTTTGTGTCATGTGAATAATTATAACCAGATGAAGAGGATGAAATATAAGGAAATGTTTAGAGTGGTACAGGCAGCTATTATTATGGTTTCTGAGGTAGGAAAGTGGCTTAAATCCAACATAAAAAAATGGCATTAACTGAATTAATTTGGGCCCTTGCCATGAAACTCAAGTTTCCATTATGTTTTAAATAATAAACTACATTAAAATCAATTGTATAAATAACATATAAAACATGTTAGACACAAACTTATTACTACAACAAATTTTAGGAAACTTTTGATGCTTTAAGAAATGCTTTTTTATGGACTTAAAATTTTTCAGTTTTAATATTGTGATTTAGGTACAGCATATTTTTATAATAATTCCAAATAGTATCCATTAAACCATAATCGTTTGTTTACTTACTGCGAGGGGAACAGTTAATTATATCAAGAATACTGAAATGAACTTAGGGAAAATATTTTTCCTCAAGTATTTTAATACATTTTAAAAACATTATTTGATATTTGCACTTAAAGAAGAATTGACTACAAAGCATTGAGGAAAAAAGTATGATTTTTTTTCAGTTATACACAAAAAGCATCCTGAATGTAAGAAATGACATAAAAATGAATCGTAAGCCTGATTCAAGATATACTTTGGTTGCAATATCAAAGGTTGTTACAAAATGTTCAAATTTTAGTACTTACAAAGAACACTCTCAATATTTGTTTTACTATACAGTCTAGAGATAAATTCTGTTATTTATTTTTTTTTATCATGGTAGTTACTGAATGACTTCATTAGACTTGCCCTTGATAAATTTCACCTCTCACTAGCAATGCACCCCAGGAGTCTGTCTGTTTTTTTTTTTTTTTTCTTGTCAATGATTCTCCGACTTTGGTTCTGAATTGATACCTATTGTTGGTGATGGAAAGTCTCAGGGCAACAGCTGCACTGCAGTCTGGAGAGCAGCTAGTCCAGATTGGAGAAGAATGGGGCAGGTCCCAGGAGGGAGGCCTGCAGGAAGAAATATCGCATTACCTGCCTTGCAGGGCTCACCTGTACTTAGGTGTGGTTTCAGGGTTCTTTGAGAGAGTTTGGGAAAGATGTAGGACTGATGAGTGCATTACAAAATGAAGCCAGTTTTAAAATGGGGCAAGTATTAACTTTAGACAAAGAAAAATCAAAAGTTCGAAAAATCCAAGAAGTTGTAAGATACTAAGATAAAAATACGGCATTGCCCAGAAATGAGCAATTTTGGAATAGTTGTAATACAAATACCATAAACATGGTGAAACTATACTGAGGGGATGGTGGGAAGGGAATGGAATGGGCCCAAGGGTGAAACTTTATATTCTGTGGTGAGAAGACCTACAGTGGAAAAATCAAGAAAATAGCTATTTAAGCACAGAGTTTAGAACTATGGGGGGTAAGTAGCAAAAGAGACCACTAAATGACATGGCAGAAAATGATTTTTATGACTTCCCCAGCTATGGTTATTTAATTGATCAAGTAGGCCTATATTGGATGGTAGGAAGAAGTTGAGTTTAAGACTTCTAGGAATTTTTTTTTTATCTAGAAAGTTTCTTTTTTCACTCCAATAAAATATATTGAGTTTATTATTTATTTTACATATTTGCATATGAAGGGTACAATCTTCTGTTCAAGAAGAGGAATTTTTATTTAACCCTTTTCCCCCTTTTTAACATATTTTATGTTATTATTATTTCAATAGATATGGAGGGTACAAGTGTTTTTTGTTACATGGATGAATTATATAGTGGTGAAGTTGGGGCTTCTAGTGTACCCACCACCAGAATAGTGTACATTGTACCCAATAGGTAATGTTTGATTGGAAAATTTCTTTTAAGATTAAAAGTTAAAAGGTGTGCTAAATTAGTTGTCTGACTTTGGGTTGGATAAAGCTAAACTGTGATTTAGTAGAGCTGAGCTTTTCTGTACTATGTATCGACTTTATAAGATGTTTGCTTTTCCTCGGGTATAACTTATATTTATACAAATTTACCTTTATGCCCAGTTGGTAGGATTTAGTGCAGAATTTCCACATGTAAGATGTTATAGAGGTTTGTAATTATAATTGTTTTTACTCTGAAAATGTGTTGATCTCTACTAATTTAGCGACAGGTGTTTGTTCAGGGACTTCATACTCAGTGTGATCAAAACTAGATTCATCTTCCCCCAAATGTTCTCCCTTGACCACAAATCTCTTTAAACTCCCAATCCTAATTAATAACCCACTTTATGACCAGATGTGAATTTTTTTTAGGCAAGTAAGATGAGGGGTTGCTATAAAAATAGGGGGAAGGGAGATAGTAGTGTGAGCCAGAGTGTATGATAAAAGATTCTTGATATGGATCTTGAAGGCTATGTAGAGAAAAGGAAGAGATGTGAGTTAAAAACGTATGTGCAGATGTTCCAGGGGCAGTAATTTGTGTTGGTAGTATTGGGAAATAATGGTGGAAAATTAGGATAGAACTAAGACAGTTGATTATTTACATTTGGAACAGTGTGGAAATTACATATTTAATCTGGAAAGAGACATTTATTCTTTTGATCATTTCTTTTATCTGATGTCCAGAAAAATATCTGAACATTCAATATGATTTCATTTATATTACACAATATTGCGCATGTCATTAATGTGCTAAAATCACCTCTAACATACCCTTTCTTAGTCCTTGTTACCATGTATTCAGGATGAATCTTTTTATTGTGTCAATTCTTTTAATAAATGGTGCAACTGGATTTGAGAAAAAACTGATTATCCTCTAGAGTAATATTTTTGTATCCTGTAGTATCCTGCAATATAGCTCCTCTTCATCTTTGAATTTTAATAGCAAACTTATGAGAAGGTAATGGGCTGAGAGAAAGTATTAGAATCAGTGGATATGAGGACTTGATAAGGGGAAAGAATAATTACAGAGCTAAATTGGGAATAAATGATGCAGAAGATTAAGAATGCTTTCCTGCATTGCTCATAAATTTGGAAATAATAGTTTTTTGTTCGAAATGTGCACTCTTCAGTAATTGGGACTTTTGTTCATTCACTGAAATATCCCCAGAGCTTCAAAGATGTCATGGCACATAGTACACACTTAGTAAGTGTATGTCAAATGAATGGAAGGTTTAGCTGAATGAATATTGGGAAAGGGAAGGAAAGAGTGGGGAAAAAAAAGGGATAGCCCATACATTAGGAAGGCAGCAATTTCATATACCTGAAAGAATTTCTAAGATTATGGTAAATGTCCTTTACTGCACTTATGCCAGTGTTGACCAACAGAAGGAGGACAGGTTTTATTTAACAACCAAGAAGTAACAGGAATCTCAGATTAGGAATAAATCTCCTGTCTTTGGATCTTGATAAAAGACCATTGAACTCTAGGAAATATGGTCAAACCTGTCCTATACAATGACTTTTTACTAGACACATGTCTAGTAAAAAGTCACTGTATATCAGAGTCATCTATGTGTAGAGATAAAACATACCTGTTAGATTAGTTTATGATAGTTTCATTGTCCCTAACTTTTAAATCTAATGATAAAGGGTAGTTTTAACAGAAATCTGCTTCTAATTATTGTTCACAATAGTATTGCATTCTCGAAGCTTCAGATTCTCATGTTTTACCTTAAGAGTTGGATACTATTTATAGATGCTAAACATTAACTCCTATCATCATATTTAAATGCCTTTATTAAATGATTAGATGAATATGGTGTTTTAGTAGGTGTTCCATGTAGATATATTCCTCTTCTAAAGGTTTAAATCTTTTTATGCCATTAAAAATTTGGAGTATTTTTCTTGATTTGTTGATTAGGTACATATATTTTCACGAATATCACCCAGATTGAGTTCCCCCAGATCTTTCCCTTAGTGTTTACTACTTTCCAGAATATGGTACAACCTTATTTAAATATATTTTTTAAAAAGTTTGGATGTCATCTTCTTTATTTCTTGGATGCCATCTTTACCAGCTAGAAATATAATTAGTTTCTCAGGGCTGCTGTATTCCTGACTTGGTCCTATAACTCTTGCTTTATTGAAAGCTTAGAATCCCTTGCCAGTCAGGGACTCATGCTATTCTCCAAGCATATTTAATATAAATAGGCTCATGTTCAGTATGCCAAGAAGTTATCCTGTTTTACCACTTAAATAATTTGAGCTTATTTTTCTTTTTCCCCCCTGTCCCAAATTCTTGGTTGAATCTAAATTCACAGGTACCAATGCATGTATTTTCTTTAGTAGTTTCTTTAACCTCATTGTATCTGATCTTTGACTTCATAAAAACCTTTGGCCTGCTGACCCTTTATTTAATTTTACATTTCAGTAGTGTTAGCCTTTTCTTATTCTCCTCTTCTTCAGAGCTCCCTAGGCCCTACTCCAGTCACTTGACTCCATACGTTCCTTTAAGTTCTACCCTTGCCTTGTCTGTTCATAGCCATGCTTCTTGATATGGTAATCAGAAGTTCCTATGTGATCTTCCTAACCTCCACCTCTCAGCTCTACCAGCTGTTATCAGGCATGAGATCTTTGCTGTTGCTTACATTGTCAGACCTGTGTGGTGGGCACTGTTCTGTCCTCTGCCACCTCTTGGTGGTAACTGACCCTCTTGCCCTCTTTCCACACCACTGTCATGCCGTTGCTTCTGTTTTTCTTTCTGCTGTCCCCCATTCTCTCTTTGGGCTCTTTTTTTTTTTTTTATTTGTAGCCCACTTAAGAAATTCTAAATATCGGTGTTTTATAGTTATCCTCCCAGGTTGTTCATTTTCTCACAGTGTATGAACTTGCTAGGAGACTTCATCAGTGGTTTCCCAAAGGCCTGCATTGATGATTCCCAAGTCACTATGTCTAGGTGTAGCCTCATGCATAGTATTTACTGGTCCTCTTCCTGTGAATACTCCACCACTCCTCCAAGCATTCAGACCCCATGGGACCCCCAGAGTATTGGCTCTTACTTTACTTGTACATTTCATCTGAGATGTGTACCAGTTCCTTATCAATAATTGGCAAATTCGGTTCAGGCTTCTTAGGTTAAACAGAGAATACATGAACATGGGATGTGCCTGTTATTCCATTTTTCTCTGTTGGTTTATTATTGAGTATCATTTGGGATAAAAATCTGTTTTAGCCAAAGAATAAGATTGTTTTCAGCTTTTATTAAAGTCTCTTAGACCCTTAATTTCATGCATAGAATTAATTAAATTTGAATTAGCTTAATATAGAAACCCTACTATTGATGCAGAAATAGACCCCATACTGGGCTATTACCAGAATCAAGTATTTTTGTTGTTGTTGCTTTTGTTTTGTGTTTTGCTTTCACTTTCTCTGCTGGTTAATGATAATTAGTATGCAAGAATAAAATGAATCAAGCTAAATCACTAGGAAACATTTGTGTATTTTAAAAAAATTTTTTAAAGAAGTGAAGAAATGTAATGAAGCATAATCCTCTCAAAAATTTTACTTTAAAAAGCATTTTAGATATTTTTAGATATTTTAAATATAAGATTTCTGCAAAGTATCTCATTTTACATAGATGGGGTCTTATAGTTGGAATTATCCTCTTAACGTTGTCAGGAGACCTTACAGTTGTACTAAAATTTGTAAGTGGGAAGAAGAGATTAAATCATCTGGAAGTAAACATGGGAACCCTGAAAACTGTTGTAATGTAGGAATGCCAGTTAAACAGCTGCCTAAATGAATATAGAATGGTCTTCTCAGGTGTTTAGAATCCAGAAAAACACACATACTACCTATTAGTTATTATTATAGTTGATGAATGTTCTCTTGCACATTAGAACTGTTATCAACGATGTCTTTTATACTTCTTTTGTGTAACAGTTGGCTTTTCAGTCTATCCAGCTCTGTTTTCTGAAAGAGATGGCCTGAGTAATACACATTGTTCAAGGATTTATATAAATAGCCAACTCCCTGTCAGTGGAAACTTAAAAGCTAAGACTTTGAACTATCCAGACAGTTTGAACATAAACCAAAAATGAAGTGAACATCTAGAATTACCATGTCATGGCATGAGTGGGAAGGGGTCAGGCCAACAAAGGGAACTGATCTTTTGCATCTTTTTTCTTCCTCGTGGGTGACCCTTCATGAGTACACCCTTCATTTAACCATTAAATGGGTCACCTTAAGCTTAGATAATGAAGATCTTACGGCCTGTTAACTTGATTGGTGTTAGAAAATCTGCCTTTAGTCCCCAAATGATAGATCCACTTACACTTTTCTTAGACGGTTCTGATACCCAGATATTCTTTCCTAAATCAAAGTCTTTCTTCAGCATCTTTCCAAAACCACAACGCTAGGTTAAAACAACTCAGATCTGAACTATAATTTTCCTTTAATGTATGTTTTAGTCATCTTTATATTTTTAAATGAGAGACAGGACCTTTATTGTTTGTAATGAGGGATACCGCCTCTAATTATAAGCCTTAACCACACACAATTCCCTTATTGCTAAATACTAAATATAAAATGGGAGATTCGCCTTCTTCAGACACTTTTGTGTGCCTTCAGTGTGCGACAGGACCTTACTTGGAAAGACTGTTTAAGGCTTAATTTGATGTAAAGGCTGAGTTTCTGTCTGCCTGGAATGCTTGCTCTTCAAAATATTTGCTCCCTGGAGAGGTAAACTGAAGATGGAGTTTTCATGTGACGTTGGATTGTTGACCTGGAAGATGTTTGGGGTGAAGGGTTGGGTTGGGCACAGTGCCACTACTTTCTGGTTAAGTAGGGCCGAGAAAGGAAGGTGGGGCTTGCTGTGTGCAGACGGCAAGACATGGTCTCTAGATATTTGAAGCCTGAATGCACCTTCATTTAATGCCTTGCTTTATTGCTTAGGAGAATTTTAAAGTGCTGCATCCATAAATGTGCTGCAGCCTGTAATGACACTTATTCAAATGATTTTGCATCTAAACAAATGCATTCACTCTTTGCCTAGTGTGTAAAATTTGAATGACACTTGTGCTCCGTCTGAAAGGAACAGACGTTTTCATTATAAAATTCAATCAAGCAGAAAAGTAGCAAAGGAAGCAGAAATTTCCATTTACATCAATGATTGAAGTTGTGGTAATAAAAGATGACTAGGTTGAAGGACAGCCTTGTTCTCATTCTGCTATATGCGATGGGATTTTGTCAGTTTGGCATTAATTTTTACATCTGTGTTACTGAGGAAGTCTGATCAAAAGTCTCAAATTATATGTATCCTTCAGCTTTAGATTTTACTAGGTGTTTATTTTTTGTTTTGTTTTTTAATTATCTATAAACAGATTCCAGCATCCCCTTTTCTCTTAAAATCCATTATTTATTAGTTATGAAGACTTAAGTGTTAGCTTTATGCACTGTTATCACAGAGATTCATAGCACTTCTTAGGCTTCAGCAGGTATAGATAGATAGTTCAGTTGCCACTGATAACATCCATTTGCCACTGGATTAGAGAAATGGATCAGAATTCTCCAGGGGCATTTTCTGCTAAAGAATAGTTGGCGATCTACCTTTTGGAAGCCTTAAGTTAGTTAAACTCTTTCTCAGAAGTCCAGAAATTCAATTATTTCAACTCTCTGAGGAGCGATAAGGCTTGGAAAATTGATTTACAATAATGAAACTAAGCCTTGTTTACATATCTGAGTGGCAATTTCTAAGTCCACAGTGGAATGGTAGCAGAAAGAGAGATGCTAATTTATATGGGGATCTAACCACATTGAAAAGATTAGATATTGTTGCCAGTACAATGACAGAATTGTCATTCTTCTCTTTCTCTCTGCATTAAAAGAGGTTTGGAAACTTACAGCAATGTTCTGATACCTGGTAAAAAGGTGGTGCCTATTTCAAGTACTATATCTTCATTACTTCCTGGCTAGCACAGGGAAGATAGTTGGTGACAAGAACCATGATGAGTGTACATGCTAAGGGGCCCAGGTCAGACTGGCAGGGAAATGAAATGAAGGTAGCGAAACCTCCTCTGATAACCAGAGAGAGTTTTGAAGTGTCCAGGAACCATTGTAGTAGATGAGAGGGAGAAGGAAAGTACTAGAAGGATGCATTTCTGGTTAGAAAGTGGTTTACTATAGTGCAGTATATGATTGTGACATGATCTGACATCCAGCTTTGGGAGTATGGATAGTTTGAGTGGAGTAGAAGTTCAGTCCTGTGGCCTTCTGATTCATGGGGCATTCATCAGTGATAAATGTCTGTTAGAAAGTAGAAGCATAGCATTGAGAGAAAGGGGTCCATGGTTCTACAACCAAGTAGAATTTGTTCAGCAGGAGCCAGTGTTTTGGGCTCCAAAATGTCTTGGTTATCTTCCCTTCTCTTGCTTCCACATAAGGATTTTGACCCAGTAAGGAATCAGTCATTGTTCTTTAGGTGCAATTCTGCAATTTGATAGTCAGTTGGGGCCCTTGGTTCTAGCACACTTGCTAAAAGCAGAACCTACCGAGTGGAGGTGTGCAGCAAGCAGATAAAAATGTCAAGTGGAGGGTCAGAATTGAAAGAGCAGAAGAAGTTGTTGAATCCTTGGGCATGGATGATGTGTCTGAGTGAGAAAGTACAAAGAGCAGAGAGTAGAAGACAGAGGCTTACTTTTTAATGAAGACGATTGTTAGAAGATGAGTCAGTGAGAGGAAAAGGACGATTAGCTGGAGATAGGAGACGGAGAACGAGTGCTGTCTGGATTGGTGCAAGCTGGAGAAGAAGATTGAATTTAAGGAAGAAAGTGAGGTGGTAGATGGTCAGGGAACTTAAGAGCTGAAAAGAGACGAATGCACTTGTTGCTGTTGACATTGAAAGAAGAGTTGCAGATTGCACATTGTTGGAGCAAGGCCAGGTAATAGGTTGGAAAAAAGAAGCCAGAGGCGTGAGAGTGACAGTCCATAGCTCTGCTGAGAAGTTATCTGCAAAAGTACCTCTTCTTGCCTTGGTCATAACCTGCCTTACACGTGGCTTTCTGATGCTGGTGTATGGAAAAACATGCCGTTACCTCTCTGTATGATTTAAGATTTTGATAATGACTGGTGGTTCTCTTTTCTCATCATACATCAGCCTAGTTGGCATTTTGTGAGCAATTATGTGGCTTTTTAAAAGCCCCACTTATAAGCCTAATTAATTGCATCTCTAAACTCTATTAGGCTTTGAGTTTTTTTAATAATGTAGAAAGAAAGATGTTAGGAGAAAGCAGTCACTGAGGGATACTTATATTTTCAAGAAACAAAATCGAGAATTTAGGAGGATATCCCATCTCTATAGTGTCTGCTTTTCCAGCTCATCTTTCGGGTTTTAGAGTACTGAGCTAAGCTAAAAGTAGGTTCAAGTCTAAAAGAAACCTTATTTCAATTTTCACATGCAAATTAATCACATACTTACTTATAAATACAAATTGTAATATGAGAACTGCAAAAAGAGAAATGAGGGAAGATGGGCAGTTTGCTGGTAAATGGGGTTAATGGTAGTAACAAACGGCATTCAGTGGTATAACTCTCGATGATTAAAAACTGTGTGTGGTATTAGGATAGCATATGGAATAAACTGTGCATACGCTCTCTGCATATTAGATTTGTGGTTTTTCTGCCTGGGTCTGTGTATATCTCTCTTTGGCTTCAGATTTTCTCCAGTAACCTCAGCCAGTCCACAGCCAACTCATCACAGTTTGAAAGATAATTCTGATCTCTAAAATCTGATGCTAAGTCTCTACTGCCCAATGATGGCCAGTAGCCACATGTGCCTGTTGAATGCTTGAAATGTGGCTCCTCCAACGGTGCTGTAAGTGTAAAATGCACACATGATAGTTAGTCTGGGTGAAAAAAATATATGTCTAGTAATAATTATTTACATTGATTACATATTGAAATGATGAAATTTAGGATATATAGCATAAAATAAATTATATTACTAAAATTAATTTTGCCAGTTCCTTTTTAGTTTTTTCATGTGGCTATTAGAAATTTAAAATTCCATATGTGGCCTGCAGCATGTCTTTGTTGGACAAAGCTGCTCTAAGCGCTTTTGGTGCAAGATTATGTCAGGGCTTTCGTATTATTTATGGAACTGGGTACAGAGTGGAATTTTGTAATACTCAGTGGTAGCAGAGATAATCTCTTAAACATTAATCCAAATTGTGTTAGGTTTAATTTTTATTCTTGTTCCTCATCCTATTTGAACCTTTCTGGCATTTATAACATCACTTTTTAATATATGTAAATTACTACATCCGCCTGAGTCATTGTGTTGTTTTCAAATCTGGAACTTTTTCTACCATATTTTGTAACTTCTGTAATAAAAGAAAAGGCAAATGAGGAGCAACATGGCTGTTAGGGATGTGTAAAAAGGGTGCCAGTCCTTAAGATGGTGCCAAAGTGGCAAATCTATGGGGCAGGACACAGGCTTAGGGAAAGAAAGCATGAAAGATTTTATTTTTTAAAAGGACAAACTAAGCCAGTCACAAAAAAGATAACTACTATATGATTTAATTTATGAGTGGGGAAATCAATGTGGTGGGCCTTGAGCAATTTTTTATTCAAATAGAATAAAATAAAATAGAAAATATAATATCAGAGTTTATCATATATCATAAGAATATTGTATTGGTCCGTAAAGACAGAAAGCAAATTGAATGGGGAATGACTACTTCATGCGTATGGGGTTTCTTTTTAGGGTAATGAAATGTTTAGGAACTAAATAGAGGAAGTGGTTGTACAGCCTTGTGAATGTACTGAATGCCACTGAATTGCACACTTTGAAATGGCTAAATTTGTGTTATGTGAATTTCACCTCTATAAAAAAAGATTTATTGGTGGTAGGAAAAAAAATAACAAATAATATGATTTCACTTATGTGATACCTACAATAGTCAAATTAAAAAAGACAGCAAACAGGATGGTGATTACCAGGGGCTGAGGGATGGGGATGGAGAGTTGTTGTTTAATGGTTTTCAAAGTTTCAGTTTTACAAGACGAAGGGTTCTGGAGATGGAAGGTGGTGATGGTTATACGACAGCGTAAATGTACTTCACTCTACTGAACTGTACACTTAAAAGTGGTTAAGTAAAAAGTGTCTTATAATGCAATAACCTGTAACCTAAAAATAATAAAAAAAAAAACCTTAATGAGGTTAGTTATAATGGGTAATCTTAAGTAGACCCTTGCTACCTGAAGGAGCAGCTGAATCTTACCACTTGGGAGCTTGTTAGAAAAGCAGAATCGGTCCCACCCTAGACGTCTCCAGTCAGAACCTACATTTTAACAAGATCCCCAGGTGATTTGTATGCACAGTAAAGCTCGAGAAGCCCTGCTCTACTAAACATCGTGTCTCAAAGTGTGGTCCAGGAGCCACCTGAATCAGACACACTCTGGGGAGGTCTGTTTTCAGGCCCTTCCAGAACACATAACCAGATCCAGACTGTGGGGCTGGGGCGAACATGAATCTCCAGTCTGACCCAGATCACTGATGATTCTGTAGCACATTAGAGTTTGAGAACCTCTGATCTGGAAAGATCTAACAACCGTTATTTTCACAGTTCCATCTTTTGACAGATGTTGGAATTATTACAAAAATTAGTACCAAAAAAGGCCTATTATTGATAAAATCAAGAATATGTCTAATCATTGACACAGTCAAAAAGAGGCAACAGAAAAAGCAGGTACAACTTATCTTGGATTGGTTAGTGAGGAAGCTATTTTTCAGGGTTTATAGAGTATTTTAACACTAGAGTGAGAGTCAGGGTCCAGAGTGAGCCTGCTTTTATTATTAGCTTTGCTGAAACCCATCAGGACTGAAAAGGAGAAATGACATTCTGTGACCAGTTAGTTTACATTCCTAAGACAAGATTAAGTTTGGAAAGCAAAGAATCCCCTTTATCGTTGATACATGTGTTATTATTCTGAAATTCTTGAACTATTTAAAAGAATGTTGATGCCACATTTTACTGGCACATTATTTTTGCTGAGAAAACCTCAAACCAAGCTCTGATTAGTTGTTATAGATGCTATGGATGAGAAGCCTGAGTTACTAAGATCTTTTTAACTCTAGTTTTTCAACTACAATAATTTCATAGACATTCTTTTGAAGACTAGAATGTGGAAGGCTAGAATATGGAACCAAATAGGTATGCCTCTATTATATGAAATTTTGTATTAATTTTATATTAATCGCAACATTTTGTTTTAAATACACTTTATATTTTTTAACAGTTTTAGATTTATAGAAAAAATTGAGAGGATTGTGTGGAGAGTTCCCATATACTTGGCACCTAGTTTTCCCAATTATTAACATCTTATATTCATAGGGCAGATTTGTTAAAATTTATGAACCAATTTTGATACATTTAGCAATAACTAAAATCCATATTTTATTGAGATTTCTTTAATTTTTATCTTATGTCCTTCATTGCAGGACCTTAACCAGGAAAGCTCATCACATTTAGTTGTCAGGCCTCTTTACTCTCCTCTTGGCTGTGACAGGTTTTTATACTTCCCTTATTTTTAATGACCTTGACAGATTTGAGAATTACTGGTCAGATATTTGTAGGATTCCCCTGTATCAGAGTTTTCTTTTGCTTTGACTGGGGTTATTGGTTTTAAAAAGGAAGATCACAGAAGTGCCCACTTTTTCACGTCATGTCCAGGGAGCGTATTATCAACATGATATATCACTGTAGTGTTTGTCAAGTTTCTCCACTTTAAAGTTACTCTTCCCCCACCCCTTTGTGTACTTTACTCTTTGGAAGGAGGTCACTTTGCACAGCCCACGACTAAGGAATGAGAAGTTATGCTTCACCTTCTCAAAGACAGAGAGTAGCTACGTAAATTATTTGAAATTCTTCTGCACAGATTTGTCTGTTTTCCCCCATTTATTTATTCATTCATTCAATCATTTGGACTCATGGAGATTTATATTGTACTTTGATTTAAAATCCAGGACTACGTTATATTTATTGTTGCTCAAATTATTCCTGCTTTAGCTATTGGGAGATTTTTCAGGTGACTCCTGTGATCATTTGACATAGTCTCTTCTCCCTCCCCCCCTTACAAGATGGTCCAGGCTTATCTTGTATATTTTCTACCCAGCAAACCTTTGTTCCTTTTATTGCAGAATAGTATTAAAACCTGAATGTATGCTTTTTGCTACTAGAGTGTCTTTGCTTTTAAGACTTCTCAGCTGACAAAGAAAAGCAGTACATTTGTCTCTATTTGCTTTTGTATTATGCATATCTATAAATATTTCTATAGCTAACTATATTAAGCTATAATATTCATGTCTATATTAAGCTAAATACAAGTTCATTCTGATGTCTCCAACTCTGATATATCACCACATGGACATTCTACTTTTCCCCTTACTTATGTGTAAATTCTCACTCCATCCATCATCCAGTTACTTAATTGTTCAATTTCAGTATACATGCATAAGCAGTAGGGGAATTGTTAACTCATACCTATGTGAGGATTTTGAAAAGCTGCAGAATTGCTAGTAAATTTTTCTTTTGTTCTCATCTTTTAAAAAATATATGTCCTTTGAACTATTTTCATTTTTTTTAAAAAGAAAAACAGTTTATTATAATGGACTTCAAAGTTGCATAAATCAACAATTTTCTATACATGTTAAGATCCTAATTTAGTCTCACAATGCAAAACACCCCATCACATTGAAAGAATTGTAGCTATTATTCATGACTTGGACATTTGTAAAAATATATTTAATATTCATTATATTTTCAGCCAGAAGTACTATTTTCATTTTAACATCAGTGTTTATTCAGAGCCTGGGTCAAACACCATTTCCATCCCACACTCATCCTGCCATTTATGTCTGTACGTAGTTATGTACATGAGGCTGGATGGAGTCCATTCCCCTGAGTAAATAGGAGGGAGGATTTAGGTGAAACTTTTAGTGTTCATTTCTTTTTGCCTTTAGCTAATCTTGATCCATTTAGTTTCTGCCATCTGGCAAATAGTTCTCATCTGAAGAATCCCATCTGTCAGTTCTCACCATTATCTGGTAATAGTTGCAGTGAAATGTTGGTGACGGCCACAGTCACTTTTTAAAAGGATGTGTAATTCACCCTCATGTCCTCTTTAAGGATCCAGTAACTGCCCACACTCTGAAGCAAAACCCATAATGGTTTTATCACATGGAAAGTTTGTTACGAAGTGTTTTGGCTGCTTCTGTTTTCTTCCCATCTCTTGAGTATAAATGCTTCCCAGAAAAATTTTCCCTGCCTATTTGTTAAAACGTGAAAGTTACAAAATATCAGACCATGATGATCAAATTAAAAAAAAAAAAATGTTTGTGGTGTAAGAGTCTGAAATGGTAAAATAAAAAAAATCACTTGAGGAGATGTTTGTTCACAGTTGTTTTGATGCACATAATATCAAAATGTGTAGTAGGAGAGGTGGTGAGCAGGCAAGTGTGGAATGTTCTGCTTCTCTGTGCGTGCTATCTTCAGTGTAAAATATCTCCCAGTTATTCGAATAGGAAAAAGCCAGGTCCTTGACTTCTCTCGGTTTGGTTCTTTAAATTTGATGTTCAGCTGACATCCAGCATCTTAGGACTTCTCACTGTCTCTCCTGCTCTCATCTGGTCCACACCATTGCCATCTCGTAGGGGGATTATTGCAGCAACCCCCTATCTGGTCTTGTTACTTCTAATCTTGACCCTGAGGGTGAGAATAATGAGCAAAAACCACAACTGAGCCTTCTCATATTGCTCAAGAGTATTGGCCAGAGTGTTGACAGCGTTGAAGGCCTCACTTGCCTACTTCCCACTTACTTACTCATTGATGTCCTCTTCATCTGTGTCCTCTCCATTGATCCCTCTGGCAGCTCCGGTCTCCTGGCTCTTCTGGGAGCTCACCAGGTTTGCGTCTGCCTCAGGACCTTTGCACTTGTTGCTTCCTCTGGCTTGAATATTCTTTCCTCTGATTTCAGATCGTTTGTTCCCTCACTTTCTCAAGTCTTTGCTGAAATGTCATATTTTCAAGTCAGCCTTCCTTCACCACCCTATTTAAAATCCGCCCCCTTGGGAAAAAAAATCCCTATCCTCTTTCTTTGTTTTTTTTTTTTTTTTTTTTTTTGAGACAGAGTCTCACTTTGTTGGCCAGGCTAGAGTGAGTGCCGTGGCGTCAGCTTAGTTCACAGCAACCTCAAACTCCTGAGCTCGAGCAATCCTTTTGCCTCAGCCTCCCAAGTAGCTGGGACTACAGGCATGCACCAGCATGCTCAGCTAATTTTTTTTTCTATATATTTTTAGTTGGCCAATTACTTTCTTTCTATTTTTAGTAGAGACGGGGTCTCGCACTTGCTCAGGCTGGGTTCGAACTCCTGACCTTGAGTGATCCGCCTGCCTCGGCCTCCCAGAGTGCTAAGATTACAGGTGAGAGCCACCGTGCGTGGCTCCTATCCCCTTTCTCTCTGTAAAGTTTATTAGCATCTAACAGATACCCTATTTTATCTGTTTTCTTTATTGTTTGCCACTAGAATCGTAGTTCCACCTCTTGGTTCCCTGCTGTATTCTCGGCACTAAGGAAAAGTAGGAAGTACGCAGTGAAGAGTTAGCGGACAAAGGTCTGTGGCTGCCGGAGGGGCTTCAGGGAGATCCCTCCCCCACAGCCAGGACCAGCACCCAGTCAGAAGTTGAGAGGGTCGATCTTTCTGATTCTCCACTTCTATAATCGTAGGACTCCATGCCACTGTGTTGACCGCTGTTATTTATTCATCATATCATAAGCAGTACTCAGATGTAAAACAACACTGTCTCATCTGTGGGGCCACAACTGGGTCATGAATATGTAATGAAAATAATGTAATGAAAATAAAACCCCATTGTGTTCAGCAGGGGCAAGATAGGTGATCAATAAATGGTGAAGAATAGCTGTTGCTCTTTTTATTACTGTGATTATTATTCATATGAGAAGCAGTGGTGGTTGATGAAATACTAAGGAAAAGGATCATAATAATATAAGTTATTGAGCACCTCTGTTCTGGGTGCTTTATGGATATTTATTTACTCATTTAATTCTCCAAGCTGTGCCATTTACTACACATGTGACCTGGGCTGTTATATATCCTCTCATTCTCACCACCTTCTCTTATCAAGTGGGATAATTGGAGCTTGCCTTCGTGGATGGTTCTGAGGAAGATGAGAAGATGCACATGAAGTATTAATATTTAGGGCAGTGTCAGGCACAGAATTCAGAGTTACTGAAAGTACCTACATTTTACTTTCACAAGCCAAGCTGGTCTGGGCCCATAGCACAAGGAAATGGAGGACTTGCCATTTTTCAGTAATTTTATTGCTGGAACATTCCACCCTCCTTCCTCCCATCCCCACCCTTTTCCTGAATCATTTTTATGTCAAGAAACAAGGAAGGGAGGATACAACTTGGGCATAAATCCAAAGACTTCAGACATTTTTGGCCCTTTATTCCCGTGATTCTCAAAGATCATGAACTCTTAAATCAATCTTTTCAGTCCCAGTGTAACTCTTAAAACTTGAGCAGTCTCAGTATGTTTTTGTTTTTAATTTTTAAAGAGATGGTGTCTTGCTATGTTGCCCAGGCTTGCGTCAAACTCCTGGGCTCAAGCAGTCCTCCAGCCTCAGCCTCATGAATAGCAGGGACTACTGGCATGTGCCACCGAGTCCTTTGGCAGTCTCAGTTTTGAGACACCCTTCCCCTTCTCATTTATCCCTGTGTCATGGACTGGGGGCTCCCTTGGTTTTAGTTGTAGTACTTTATACTTTCAGTTCTGTCTTTTGTGCTGGTTTTGTTTTGTTTTGTTTTGTTTTGTTTTAGAGCCTGGCAGATAGGCTGGAATGTAGTGGCCTGATTGTAGCTTACTGTAACCTTAAACTCCCTTGTTCAAGTAATCCTCCTGCCTCAGCATCTTGGGTAGCTAAGACCGCAACATCTGGCTAATTTTTAAATTCTTCTATAGAAATGAGGTCTCGCCTTGTTGCCCAAGCTAGTCTCAAACTCCTCGCCTCAAGCTATCCTCCTGCCTTGGGCTCCCACAGTGCTGGGATTATAGACGTCAGTCACCATGCCTGGCCATGTCTGTCTTGTGCAAAGGCAACATAAAGAAATTGAAAAATATATTGCTATCTCTGAATTCCACAGTGCTACTTGTCTGTTTAATATTCATTCCCAGTTTTTCCTAAGAGAATTCCAGACTTTTTTGTTCACGGTGACAGTGTGCTTGGCTGAAAGTACTTTCACAGATTCTCTTGCAGGTAAATGTGGCCAGAGAACATAGTAATGGCATATACAGTATTTGTGGGCGTCTCTGGGGAATGTGTCCCTCCCAAGTAACATAGCAAATCTTCATTAGAAGAGAAGAGAAAAGATAAATGGAAACCCTTCAACCCTTGGCTTGTTCCTCCTGCTTTCTGCCTGGAACTTGGACACGAAGCCTTAAATTTTGGGGGCCATTTTGCAACCACAAAACATGGAGATAAAAGCCAACATGTTACAGATGGCAGTACAGAATGATAGGAATAGTCTGGTCCCTGATGGAACATCTGCAGTGGCCTTAGCCACGATATCACTTCTTAATGTGAGATGCATAATTACATAGTGTGTTTAAGCTGCTGCTCAACATGTGTTCTATCTTGTATGGCTGAACTGTTTTATATGGCTTGCTAGTTAATTTAGGTCTAGTTTTATTGTGAAATTGACCACTTTGTAGATTGTAACATTTAAGTATTTCACAATCTAAAAGTGAATCTTTTTTTGTTAAAAGCCAAAGGAAATTGGCCAAATTACACCATTTCTCCCAGAGTTTAAATGAGTGAATTTAGTTACCACTCTTGGATGGAGAGCCCAGAGATCTGGATTTTCAGTCCAGTTCTCCTGCCAGTTGGCTCTGTGGACAAGCCACTTGACCTGGGCTCTTTTCCTACCATCTGCTAAATGAGGTAAATTTGAGCTGTACAGTTTCTCAAAGACCACCAAAGAGCTAGTGGATTGAGGTTTGGAGAGTCCTTACTGAATTTGCCATCCTTATTCACCTTGCCAAGACCTTATAGCCAAGAAGCCAAACCTAGATTTTGTTCATTAGCTTTGAAAACTCCCTTTCAGTTAGGATTTTGTGTATGTGTTTTTAATATAAATTGTGAATTGTTTAAACAAGGAACCAAATTGTATGGTCATCATACATGGTTATCAGTAAACATGCATAATATGTATTGATGAATTTATCCACTCAGAATAAATGGTACCAAATTTCCTAAAGTTTGTTGTAAACAGGAACATGATTTCTCTTATGATACTTAATTTATTTTGGTCTTTTGTCTCTTACATTTAAATTCTATTAAGAATTTTCTTTTTTACATGAAAAATTAAACCAAAGAAATAGTAGGTTTATTTTAAAAATAAAAGCGTACATGATTCTTTGTGGAAACTCCAGGTATATACTATTGTATTTTTTAAAAAGTAGTAAATGTATTTTTTTAGAACAGTTTAAGTTCATAGCACAATTCAACAGAAAGTACATAGATTCCCATATACTCCCTGTCCTAGCATTGATTTTTAAATAGAATTTTTTAGAATGAAAATGAAAAGAAACCATGCCAAGCCAGTTTATAAAGAAAGCATCATTATATATTTACTACTCTTCTTTTATGCATATTAAAATTTTTTAACAGATTTTTGTATTTTAGTTGCTTAAATTTTCTGAAATATAATATTCTGTTATGTTTCATCAATTTTGAAAGTAATATAAGCAATGCTACATATTGCTAGATTTTATTTTAATATTAGAGTACAGTGAGTTTTCTGTTTTGCCATTAGTCCTGATGATTTCTTAAATAACCAATATTAAGCCTTTAAAAAAACAGTCTCATTTTGGGGAACATTATTTCTTAGGTATATGCAATACTAGAAACTTAAGATCATCTTTGCAATATTAAATGAAATGTTTTGCCAATTAAAAAGTTCAGTAACCTTATATAAACATAATAAATGTTATAATATGATTAATGCAGTATAAGTCCCTTTGATGAACATTAGATTTTACCAAAGTAAATATCTTTCTGTGACTTTGGCTTTGCATTATAGTCTAGTCTTCAGCAGATTGACTAAGAGCAAATAAAACAAGATGCATTTCGTTTTGTCATGTGGCATTTATTGTCCAGTTTATGCCTTAAGAACTCTTTCAGGCCAAAGTTGAAAATATCTGATACCCGTTCCTGATTTTCTCATGAACTGATTTAATAGCCTTGGGCCAGTCATTTAATCTTTCCAGTGATTATTGTAGGACTTTATATCTTTATGTCTTCTGTACCAGAAGTGCCTACAAATAATTTGCATGATATGCATTTTCTTTCAAAGTACAACAAAAGTCTGTGGAGTAGTTTTCATAATTTAATTGAATTAAGCTGTCTCTTGTGCATGTATTCTCTAAACATATATATATAATACACACATGCATGTATAGTTTTTTTGCTTAGGAAATAGAAAGATGCTAAAATGTGTATTAGTTTACAAGCAGATTAAAATGTCTAAGAAAGAGGAGTAGAAAATGATTTGTATTATCTACTCAAATGGTTACCTAGACAATGTCAATCTTTGTGTTTTACCTCCCTGTTAATTGAATGGTAATTGACTCTCTAGTTAACCAGCTCATATAGGATTAATTTTGAAGTAAGAAATTCAGATAAATTAAAGAAAGATTTCACTTAAAACATGTAGGAAATATTTTAACCATGAAGGTCTATGTGACAAGGAACTGGGTAGCTAAGGAGGTCAGATTCGACATTCTAAAGGTTCTAGAGTCTTGATTGGATCTGCTCAGGCATTGAAAAGCTGTGTAACTTCTCTGAAGTCCAGCTAAGAGACAGAATGACAAGAAATGGTTTTCCTTTCTTTCAGTTGGTGAGTTTGTCAGTGATGCCCTACTCGTTCCTGACAAGTGCAAATTCTTACACCAGGAGAGGATGGATGTGTGCGAAACCCACCTCCACTGGCACACCGTCGCCAAAGAGGTACCAGCCCGTAACTCCCTTCTTCTTGCATAGTGAAGATTTCCTGGGGCCACACCTAATGACATTTTAGAGGGTATTTTGAAATAACAGCTATGTTGATAAATATCTTCTCTAAAAAAATCACTACTGCAAAATACAGTAGTCTCCCCTTATCATTCCAAGACCCCCATGGGGTGCCTGAAACCACAAAAGTATTGAATCCTACATATACTATGTTTTTTCCTATACACACCTGTGATAAAGTTTAATTTATAAATTAGATAAAATAAAACATTAACAGTAACTGATAGAACGATCATAATAATACATTGTAATAAAAGTTATGCGAATGTGAAAAAAATAAAAATAAAAAACCACTCCTATTCATAACTTTTTTTAGTAGACTTTATATTTTAGAGCAATTTTACATTCACAACGAAATTGAAGAGAATGTACTGAGCATTTCCATATACCCCATGACCCCCACAGGCACAGCCTCCCCTGTCCATGAATACTTTTAAGTAGTTAAAAATAGGACCAGTTTAATTAGATTCATTATGTGTGTGTGCCATGTTTTATAACTTAAAATAAAATTATAATTTTTAATAGCTATGACTTTAAGATTTCCTTTTCAAATTATTTTTCATTCACCTATTGTTTTCATTTGTCATATACAAACTTTTTATTATGTACCTTTTCCCTTCTTACCTCTTGCTGAATACAGTGGTAGACCAGGGAAATAACTACCTGAAAGCTATGGTTAGAATTCTATTTCTCAGTTATGCCAATTTTGTATTTACCACCTTTAATTTCCCACAGTGGGTAAATCTGTACCTAGCCCTTTGCTAACTTCTGCTTTTGCCTAAGCCAATAGAAGACAAATGATAGCTAGCATGAAAATGTCACCTTGTGGTATGACCACCTTCGAAACTGCTTTGTCCTTTTGACATATTACGGTTTTCTAATAAATTTATATAGGTTGGTTGTGATGAGATCAGTCTACTAGAATTAGATTGTTTTATCTAGTCAGTAGTTCTCCACTGGGGTCGATTTTGCTCCCCTATCCCTCCCCAGGAACATGTCTGGAGACATTTTTGGTTCTCACAGCTAGAGGAGTTGGTGTTAGGCCAAGGATTCTGCTGTACATGTTACAGCGAACAGGATATCACCCCTCTTCCCCTCTAGCAGGAATTATCAGTCCAAAGCATCATAGTGCTGAAGTTGAGAACTGTGAGCTGACTCAACTTAATCAATCATTCTCTCATAGCCTTAAAGCTGTTAGACAGAAAATGCCATTATTTTTGCCTTTCATAAAATAATATGTTCTGATTCACTGTAAAATAAAAATTTCTTTATGTAAAAATATGTTGTAGAAGTTTAAGAGCTTGCTGAGCTTAAGAAAACAAACCAAATAATTTGGAGCCCAGCTACGCTTCTAATAACCTCATTTTTCATTTCTTCTGTGTTTTCAGAAGAAAAATTCTTTGTTGTTACTAAGAAACAAAAATGACTCCTGTAAGGTCAAAATACATTTCATAATAGTTTCATTGTTTACCTATATGTATTGAATTATTAATCTTTCCTTTGTCTCCGGTGGATGCTTTCAGAATTTAATGTTCATCTAGATTTGTGCAAATTTAGCAAATTCCAGGAAAGCAAAACGATGTTGAAGGAGAAATCTCTAATGACTACAAGTTCTGATTCATAGTGGCTGCCCAGAGGGTAATTTCTTCTCTTCCCAGGGTTGTTACCCTGGAAGTGAACCAAGAAAGTTAGAATTTCTAGAATAAGGCAGGTCCAAGAGAGAAAAACTTCCATCTGTGATGGAGGTGGGAGTGAGTCAGGATGTACCCAGAACCCTTATAATTTCCTGATATGCTAATAAAGCCAGAAAGCGGTGGTTCTCTGGTATCTATTCTCCAGTGCAGGCTCCTTCTACATCCCATTTCCCAATTGGTTTCTATTCCCATTGTTTTTATAAACCTCTATTGGATAACTTTGTGTTCTTATTAACTAAATAATAAAATTAAAAAAAAAAAAATACCCAAGTAACCTGTGCTAAAGAAGCCCCACTGTAAATTGACCCAAAAAGCAAATGATTGTTTTCTCTATAAAACTGGTTCCTAATGTATTAAGTCGGTGTGTTGATTGTTATATTTGGGATACCACCCTCACTGTTTTCTCCTTACTCTTTTTAGACATGCAGTGAGAAGAGTACCAACTTGCATGACTATGGCATGTTGCTGCCCTGTGGAATCGACAAGTTCCGAGGGGTAGAATTTGTGTGTTGCCCGCTGGCCGAGGAAAGTGACAATATCGATTCTGCTGATGCAGAGGAGGATGACTCTGATGTCTGGTGGGGCGGAGCAGACACAGACTATGCAGATGGGAGGTAAGGTGGCTTTTGTGTTGGGTCTCATAGATGCTGAAACATCTTGCATATAGTTTTTGTATTCTTCCATAAATTTATCTTTCTGTTGATCTCTGCCTACTTCCATCAGAGTTTGCTGTTAAGGAAAAGCATCTAACCCTAAAGTCTTGTTATGATTATGACATACCATTTAATTAATATAATTGATCAACCATCACAGAGCTTTTAAGTATTTTATTTTAATCTTAAAAGTTGGGATCAAAATCCCACTGATAATTACAGTAGGTTACCAGTAGCTCTAACAGGGAGTTGAAATCTGAAGTGAATGTTATGGCATTCTGTTTTGATCTTAAATGTAGAATTAAAAAAACAATTTTTTGTTTGTTTGTTTGTTTTTTTTTGAGACAGATTCTCGCTTTGTTGCCCAGGCTAGAGTGAGTGCCATGGCGTCAGTCTAGCTCACAGCAACCTCAAACTCCTGGGCTCAAGCAATCCTACTGCTTCAGCCTCCCAAGTAGCTGGGACTACAGGCATGCGCCACCATGCCTGGCTTATTTTTTCTATATATATTAGTTGGCCAATTAATTTCTTTCTATTTATAGTAGAGACGGGGTCTTGCACTCACTCAGGCTGGTTTCGAACTCCTGACATCGAGCAACCCACCTGCCTCGGCCTCCCAGAGTGCTAGGATTACAGGCATGAGCCAGTGCACCCAGCCAAAAAATTTTTTTTTTGTTTATAGTTTTAGGGGGGTACAAGTGCAGTTTTGTTATATGGATATATTGCATATTGGTGAAGTTTGGGCTTTTAGTGTAACTGTCACCTGGATAGTGTGCATTGTACCCACTGAGTAATTCCTCATCCCTCGTCCTTCCCCACCTTCCTACCCTTCTGGCCCCAGTGTCTGTTATTCCAGTCTCTATGTCCATGTGTACACATTATGTAGCTCCCAGTTAGAAGTGAGAAATATTCTTAAACACCATCTTAGATTGTCAACCTAAGGGATTGACAATCTCAGTGGGAATTTTTGTTAAGAAAGGTTTGGTTTGGGGTTTTTGTTTTGTATGTGTAGGGTTTTTTTGTTTGTTTGTTTGTTTTTGCCTTTTATCATCTTCTTTTCCTTCATGACTGAAGTCAGAGACATTCATAAGTGTTTGCTAATGTTTTTTAACTGTCTTTGATTTCATAATTGTTAAGAAACCTATTTTCTCCTCTTTTTCTTCAGGATCTAATCCTGTAACTTATCTGATTCCCGTTCTTAATTGAAAACAAACATCTATATTTCTTAGGTTAGAAATGCCATCTGGTTCAGTCATCGATTTCACACTCTATCATCCCCCAGAAGGTGATGATTGTATCATTTCTCTCCTTCCTTCAGTATTCTCTCAGATGTTCCCAAATGTTACAGATTTCCAATTAGAACATTAAATAGGAATTATGAGACTCATTAATATAAAGTTTCCTAACTTCGAGGCATGGATTTTCTGCATGAGTCTGCAACATATTTTGTAAAAGTTTAAAAATAATTTTACAAATCTGTAAGAATTTATGTGCACTCGAGAGCTCTAGCTGCCTTATCAGTTAAGAAAACTAGCTTTCTTTTTAGTGACTATGGCCTATTTTTATCAGGGCTCTCCTTTTGTTAGCTGTGCTCTTTTGTGTTCCACCTTAACCAGGTTTAAAAAGAAATTGTATGCAGTGTAGCTGGATATAAAGCTTAACAAACAAACTAATTTCAAAGGATGAGAGAGAGAAATAAGCAAAAAGGGAACCGTGTGTTTGCGAATATTTGTATATGCTTGTAAAAGTTGAAAATTAAATGGTATAAACCCTCCCCCCAGGGCAAGAAACATCAGTGATGCAGGATTTGCTGATAGGAAAGCTTTAGAGCTTTTTTCTATGGAATTAATTAGTGAGGTTCTGAGCTGTGGCTGGTTCCCACACCTGTATTCCACGTGCCAGATGTGGAATCTCCCTCGGTTTGGGTTTGATTGCTGCTTTGTCTAAGAGTAGAATTGCCTAATTTTCATTGTGGTTTTTTGTGTGTGTGAGTGTGTGTGTGTGTGTATGTTTGTGTGTGTGTGTAGCTTCTTTATATTCTTCCTCAGTCATTTCTATATTTGAAAGTTTCAGAACGACTTGCTGAAAAAAATTCTTGGCACCAGGACTCTGACCATGCGTTGCCAATCTGGTACTAAAAAGGGAGATTTTAAGTTGGACAGCCATTTTCTCTGTTCATAGGCTATTGGGTCTTGGATTTGATAACTTCCCATTGCTGAGTTGACTGTACTTAGTAAACAATGTGCATAACGGCCAGTAAACCAAGAAAGCTCCAGGGCTGGTGTTAAAAACTGTGGAGCTAGATATATACTTGTAGTCTTGTATCAGTGTTGGTGACCTGCCATTCATATACATGGGACTTTTGGAATTAAAAATAGCTATTTTTGCTTTATCCTGAGTGACAGGCCTTTGCAAGGCCATCTTTCCCATTTAACACATTTTATGTGTCTTGTAATACCTCCATTTTATTGTGAATACATTACAGTGTGTCTTGATATTTTTCTCTTGCACTCCTTCCAACTCAGTTGAAAGCATTACCAACATTGTGTCTTAGGACACACCTGTTCATCAGTGGCCCTTTCTTTTCCTACATCCCTTCTCTGGTGCTGGCCTTAAGTACCTTGTTTATTTATTACTGATAGTACCTTCTTTGACATTCATCTCTCTGATTATACCACTCCTCTCTGTCATTGTTATAATCACCAAATTGTAGGAGATGGATTTTTGTTTCTTTTAACTTATTGTATTACCTTATGCTAGAGCAAACATACAATTTATCATCCAAACCCGAGAACACTAGGACCACAGTCATAAACTGAAGGACCCAGGCAAACTGGGTCATGTGACCCCCCTACCTATTACTGTCTTCAGTGATATCACCATCTAAGCTGGTATCCAGTTGAAACATTAGCCAGCTCCTTCCTAGTTATCTTCATCTGTATCCCATTTCAGCTACCTGCAACACAGCCATCTCTTAGACTCTTGTTGTCCCTTAGAAATGTTGCACCCATAGGGTTTATAGCTTTGCCATTTCTCTCTGATCATGATCTTCCCTCATAAATACCTCCCTAGTTCAGGGTTTTAGTTCATAATCCTTCACCCAACTCCCAATCTTTCTAACCAGGATGGAACCAATACATAACCATTCTTACCTATTCCATTAGACATCCTGGACTTGCTAGTACCCTTCACATTTTCTTAACATTTTATCAATTCTCCATATCTAGGAAAAATTAAATTCTTCCTTTAGTTGCTTCTGTGGATTTCTAAGGTATCAAGTCATGTAACCTTACCAGTTAATTCCATTTCTTATTCTTGCTGTAACATCAGCTGGGATGTTAATGTTACTAGATGCTCCTAATTATCCCTGTAAGACGACCTATCGTCTTCCACATAGCAGCTGATCCAAGCCAACTCCATTCTCCTTGGTTCCCAGCGTAACCCTCCCTCCTGCTCTGCAGGTGACCCCTGCACAGTCATCCACTCTGAATTTCTGCAACATGGAACCTGGCATTTGGTGGGGGCCCAGTATGTGTTTGTGGAATAAGTTAATGAAAATTCCCCTCTTCCTCAACATCTCTCCTGCCTTCTTCCATCCCTTGTTTCCTGCCTTCCCTTTTATGATTATGTTATGATTACCTGATCTCTGCAGCACCTCCTCTCCCTGTCTTGCACTTTCAATCTTCCTTATCACTGGCTCCACCTCTGCCTGCAAACCTGCTGTTTCCTGAACCACCATTGCCTAATTTCAGATCATCGTTTATCTCCTCCTAGACTAACTTCTTTGATTATCCCTTGCTACATCAGTGCTTCCCTTTCTGCTATTATCCTTTTACTTTTTTGTGTTCTCATGATATTCATTCATACCTTGACTTTTAGTCCCATTCCTTGAAATTAATGCTACTCCCGCCTTCTCTCTCAGCCTTCATCTCCTTCTTCCCAGACAATTCCTTTCCATGCCTTAGTAGTCTTCCTATTATGTGTTTCCAATCCTGTTGACATTTGGTAGGAAATATTTGATGATTTCTATCTGTAGAAAAGTCCAAATTCTCCAGCAGGACATTCAAAACTCTTCATTGGTTGGCCTGAGCCTGCATTTTCATTTTTACCACATGTATGTTACTCTATCTACTGACATTATCTACTGAAAAAGGAAATTTTTTTCCTTTTCCACCAAATGGGGTTAATGTATGATAAATATATTTATCACCTCTAAAGTGCTACATGTTATCATGACCTGTCAAAATCCCATAAATTTTTTAATGTTCACCTGAAAAGATGCCTCCTTTACAAGTCTTTACAAATGCCTTGCTCTCCTATGGTGTTATTGCTGTGCCTCTGTATTCTTGTAAGAATCATTCATACCATAACTTATCTTCCAATTAATTGTAGTCGTATCTCTTTTTATCTGCTAGAATCCAAAATACAGTTTATATGCCTGATATATGTTGTACATAGGTCCACATTAAATATTAGCCAAGTTGAATTGTTTATTTAAAAATTTTTTTTTCACAGCTCTTAGTAAGGACTTGGTGGTTCATAATTCGATGTTAAAGAATCTCCTGTGTTTTACCACAGAGCTGTCAAATGGAAATAATACTATGAACCACATAGATCCTTTTTCATTTTCTAATAGTCTCTTTTAAAGTAGTAAAAAGAGACAGGTGAATTTAATTTTAACAACATATTTTATTTAATGCAGTATATCCCAAATATGAATTCAACGCGTGACCAATATGAAAAAGTTAATAAGATAGTTCACATTCCTTTTTTGTTTGTTTATTTCATACTAGATTTTCAAGATGCAGCACATATCTTAGCATATTTCAATTCGAACTAGCCACATTTCAAGTACTTGCAATAGTTACATGTGCTAGAGGCTACCATATTTGGACAGTGTAGCTCTAGATGACTTGAAATTTCTTACCACTTTTTATTTCCCATGAAGACATATGGTTTATATGACCGAATAATATAGTTTAAGGTTAAGCCACTGAATTTTTTTTTAATTGTGTTTTTAAGATTTTTTTAAAAATTGGTTTGGAATTAATATAATTAAGATATCAGGTCACTTGCATCCTTTCATTTTCTAAAGCATTCTTATGTGGCCCTGTAGGCAGGTATGGCTTCTTCGTCATCCATCAAAGGCAGTGGGTAAAACAAGAGAGGTGTTTGCATCACTGACCCACACACAAGCTGGGCTCCTACCAGCTGGCAGCCTCCTGCTTCCAGGAACCAACCCTCCTTTTGACACTTGAAATGTAGAGTCAGCATAGGACTTTAACACACCTGACTTAAAACACCTTCAGGGGACTCTATATGACAATTCTTGCTGAGGGAGAAAAGACAAGGGACTCCCATCTTCCCTAAACAAAATTTGATCCACGGTTTAATATATTTTATTAGTTATGGGTGATGAGACTTGTTCTGGTAGAAGGTAAGTGTTTTTCTATTGCTTATAAGACATTTAGAGAAACAGTTTTGTGGGATTAGCCCTATTTTATGAAGTAATTGAAAAAAGAGGCAAAACAGATATTGTTTCAAAAATTTATTTGTAAATAACTCAGTATACTATTTCTCTAGCATGGTAATAGTTAAGTTCTCACACCATCTCAAAATACCTATTTATGAATTAGTAACATAGTGTATGTAATAGTACACAGATTCCAGCCATCATGGGTAAGAATGTTTTCCATGGGAAAATTCATTTGGAAAACTAACCTGTGAGTTGGCCAGGTAGCCAGTCTGGCCCTGGGAGTGAGGATCTGTAGGCTAAGCTTTCCTTCTCTGGGAACTGCAAAATCCAGGTAGACCCACATGGTCCAGTGGAGTTGTTGAATTTGTAGATCAGGCCCTCTGATTTTTTATGTAAGCAGTTTTCCTACTGAGGAGTGGGGAGTAAGTCCTCAACATATTTTGAAAAACAGAATCTTGAATGATATATTTATTCTCTTATTTTCAGGGTTGCAGACATTAGTGAGAATGTGCTAAGAGGTAACCAGAGGTGTCTTCCTGGATAATTAGATAATATTTTTTTTCTATTTCCTTTTATTTTTTCTAGGACTCTTGTGACATAGAATCTATTTGCTTTTAAAATTAAAAAAGACTGCTTAAGGCAGATCTGGATGACTGATTACTTCTGTCTGAATATCATCATTCCCTTCTTTGTGGCTGTATGTTGTATGTAGCTCAGGATAGTCTACTTTAGTTCCTTTCTGCGTTGTGTGTGTATGTGTGGTGGGAGTGTAGTATATATGTGTGCAAGTACTGGAATGCACAATACCTTACCGCACCCTGTTAAATGAATCAATTCTGGTGATTGCTGGAGAATCAGCTATGGCAAGAGGTCACCTTGCCTCTCACTATACCAGGAAATGAGTTCAGCACCACTGACTATCTGCATATAATGGGCCCTTTACATTACTATTATTATTACTACTATTTATATTTTAACATTATTTTACAAAACTGAGAATAATGGGATAGTAAAAAATAACTTTATTAGAAATTTTAAGAACACATTAAAAGGTGCAGTGGCTCATGCCTGTAATCCTAGCATTCTGGGAGGCCGATATGGAAGGATCACTCCGGTCCAGGAGTTTGAGACCAGCCTGAGCAAGGGCGAGATCCTATCTGTACAAAAAATAGAAAAAAACAGCCAGATATGGTGGCCCACGCCTATAGACCCTGCTACATGGGAGACTGAGGCAGGAGAATCACTTGAGCCCAGGAATTGGAGGTTGTAGTGAACTATGATGATGCCACTGTCTTAAAAGACCCTGCCTTAAAAATAAAAAAAGAATAACATAGTAAATATTTTTAAAATTTTAGTGAGAGTTTAAATATGGTAAACCCAGATTTTTATTCCAGATTTTCCTGGTTTTGAAGGTATGGATTTCCGAAATGGACAGTGTTCTTTGGAATGCAGCTAGCTGCTGATCATCTTCCATGCTTGAACCTGGAATATACCCATTTTACAAATATTGATTCCAGATTTCAATTATATCTCTATGAGGTTCTAGCTTATTGTATTTCTTGGTATTTGTCTTGCACTTATGATTTCACTTAATTATTGTAAAACTTGGATACATTTAAAATTTTGACAGGTCATAATTTTATTGAAGAATACAGCTGTCTTCAGAATTTATAAATATTTTTAAGTTTGGATTTACAAACACCTATTAAATGATCAATTGGTCTCTTTTTCATTCCTACATTATCTCTTTCCTTCTATTAATAATTACCTTTATAGAAATTCTTTGTGCATTTCTCCACTTCCAAACTGTATCAAATAAATTTTGTTGCACAAACATAATAAAATTTGTTGCATAAGTATTATAAAAGAGGAAAGAATACAGTCCCATCGTTTCGATAATGATGATTCAGGTTTTTCTTGCAAAATATTAAGTGGTAATATCTTTCCTGTTGAATGACTAAGTGGATGAAAATACCATATTTCCTTTTTGTTCTTAGAAATACATGCTTACTTGTCACCTCTTGAAAATGAGAAAATTTATCTAGGATATTATCACCTGAAGACTCATAGTCTAAGGTTTCACTTACATGATCAATTTCATTTATCTTCTGATTTATTTAATAATTGGCAAAGTGTCCGCTCTGTCAGTTTTATCCTATTTGCCAAGATGTAGACAATGACAAATTCAGATTTTCAACTGTCCTCAATGAGAGTCACCAGACTTCTTTTATACCTTCTTGAAAGGTGATATACTGTACCTCAGGAGCACAGTAATACAAATATGATAATTTCCCTATTATTGCATCATCCTTCTAAATCTCAGCAATTCCATCAGTCTTTCATTTTCATATTATTTGCTATTCTTTAGCACAGTTGAAAAATAGTTGATGACTAATGATGAAATAAATAATTATTGGGATTTTGAAAATGTTGTGAAATATAGGAAAAATAAGACCAAGATTCATAATGTGTCTTAGATATATAAAAAGTTCTGGTGGACTCATATGGTAATGACAAACTATTAATAGAGTGAGTTTTATTCAAATATATTTTTTTTCTCTGAGAAAGGATAAAAGTCAGAAATGTCAATCCTTACAAATAGAACTGCTCAGAAAGAAACACAAAATGTAAGCTTGTGCCCAGTGGACTCTGATGGTATTCCAAGGGTTAATAGCCTATCTGACTTAGGTAGGAGTTTGTATTTATTGTGAGGCCCATGTGACTTGATATACGAAAACACTTGGCATAATTCTCTACAAGTTAGGTGCTCAACACATATTTGAGTTGAATTGCATTGGCATTAATATCAAATACATACACAGACGTAATCATGGTAACTGAAGGTTAACATACGGAATCAAAACTAATTGGTCTTAAGAAAAAAAGCCTAACAAATATCATTCCAAACATACAATAATTAAGTGCAATTGCATCAGAGTCTCGCTTTATTGCCCAGGCTAGAGTGAGTGCCATGGCGTCAGCCTAGCTCACAGCAACCTCAGACTCCTGGGCTCAAGTGATCCTCCTGCCTCAGTCTCCTGAGTAGCTGGGACTACAGGCATGCACCACCATGCCTGGCTCATTTTTTCTATATATATATTAGTTGGCCAATTAATTTTTTTCTATTTATAGTAGAGACGGGGTCTCTCTCAGGTTGGTTTCGAACTCCTGACCTCGAGCAATCCGCCCGCCTCAGCCTCCCAGAGTGCTAGGATGACAGGCGTGAGCCACCGCGCCCGGCCACATCAGGAGTCTTTAAAGCTAGAAATATTGAAAAAGATGTTGGAGCCACAGGAAAATATATAAAACTTCTTAACACCATTGCTGTACTTAACTACTTGAATATTTTTTCATTGCTTCAAAAAATGAAATAGAATAACAAAATGAAATCAGAATTACAAACGAAGGTAGGCTTCATCTCTATTTGGGCTTTTGGATGAAAGTCCATTCTTATAGTGACTTTCTTATTTGAACCAGCAAGTCTCTTTTGTTCTTCAGCGTCAAGTTGGAGCTCTGTAATAAAAATAACAGTAGGCAAAAATGGCGGAAAATACAAGTTACAGTCACAAGACAGGGTAACGCCATGAACTGTTGGCAGGCATTCTGTGATTTAATAAATGAATAAATAAACATCAGTTTAGAGCAGTAGTTCTCAACTGGGAGCAATTTTTTCCCTAGAGACCTTTGGAAATGTCTGCAGACATTTTTATTTGTTACAGCATGTGAGGTGGCATGGCAGGGGGCGGCGGTTCTGCTGGTATGTAGTGGGTAAAGATCAGGCACACTGCTAAACATCCTACAGTGCCCAGGACAGCCCCACAACAATGTTGGCAGTGCTGAGGTCGAGAAACCTTGGTTGACAGGTTGCTTCAGCATTGGAGACCTAGTGAAATTACTTTTTTTTTTTTTCCCTTTAATCTTCCATCTAAGCTTTTGCCTTACCCAGATCTCCTATGGACAGAAAAGAAAACACTCCAGGAGTATGCCTCTTGAATGCAGCTTTTGTTGAGATGAAAGTATAAGATCAAAACAAACCTTCCTAACTGCATTTATGACCAAAAATACTATCATCAAATTGTGCTGAAAAACAGCGGTTGTCTAAGCCTTCTTATTTACACCTAATTGCTTTATTTATTCTAATCATTATGTGACATATTTTCCCTCCTATTAGTATCATTACTGTCCATTTTGACTACAATAAATGCCGTATATTTTCTGGAGTAAACCGATCATATTTTGAAATACTTGGTGCCTTTCGAGGTATGGAAGACTGTCTTTACTCGAAAATTTTTTTATTATATGTAATTTAAAAAATACATAAATTATGACAGTTTTTCAGAAGATTTCAGGTCAAAGGGAATCACCTATAATTTGACCTAATTATAAGTTTTGTTTTTCTATTTGTTCCCTTTTTTATATGTATGTATTTCTATTTCATTGTATAGTTAACACCTATAGTTTTGTTTTATTGTACTGCTATTGTCATGTATTTTCCATTTCTTCATTTTTTATCTTCTTTAGTTATATATTGTATGTCTTCAGAGTTAGTTCATTCTTGTCACCATTTTCAGACATTTCACCCGCTGCTATTGCTCAGCATAACGGGTTAAGTCTTGATCACAATCGTCAATGCAGTCAACATAAAGGCTCTTATCAGGGCTCAATTTGTAGGTGGTACAGTGCTACATACAATTGAAAGCCAATTTAATTGTGGTCTCTGTGTTACAAGAAAATAATAACCAGAGGGTATTATTGAGGGTGCACTTCACAAATGCATTATTTGTAGTTTGTGAAGACTTCTCATTCAGTCATGTGGTAAGTTATGCACGTCTTGTCTTCTAGTTAGCCAGCGATGATGAAACATTGATAGCCTTACCTTGCCTGATCAGCTTAGGCTGTCATGAGAATTTATGGCGATTAGTAGGTCAGTACTTTCACTGTCTTTAGAATTGGATGAGAGAGAAACAAAGAGAGGCTCTATTTGACTGTATATCTTCTTATTTGAATCTCTGGAGTTAAAATTCTTTGAATACATAATCTTTCAGCTTCCTTTCTGCCTTGCATTTTAAGAAACTGGTATTAAATGCTCAAGGAGGAAAAAAACTAACAACTTTGGAGGGTCACAAAATGAATCATACAAAAGATAAATTAAAGCTTTAAATCTTTGCCAGTGGATGAGTCAAGTAAGAATGGATTTGATGAAACAGCTTATGGCTTTGAGAAGCAACAGTCATAATGCAGGATTGGCAGCCTCTGGCACTGATCGAAGCTATCTGACTTTTATATGGAAATAGCGGGACTAATTTGAAAATGATGAATAGGAGAAAAGCAGAAGTTTGCATTTTTCTCTTGAGGGAACTGGCTGCCAGTTCTGAAGTCTTATTAGAAATGCTGAATTTCTCTATTTAATAAACTTGGACTACATCTATATATATGTCAAGAAGAAAAGCAAAACACTTGTATAGCCTTCACCAGATTACGGATGTGTGGCCAAACCAGTGGAATTTGTTTTGGTTTCCAAGCAGGTGATGGCTGGAGAAAGAGATGCCTTTGCAGTGCAGGGTTTGGGTTGCTGCCACCTGAGCTACATCTGCCAATGAAACTATGCTGAGACCCATTGGCACAGGCTGCCCCAGTATCAGGATATTGCTGAATAAGGAGCACTGAAGCATGGTTTCATTTGTAAGAGTTATTTGGAGGGTTCGATTAATCAGTGCTCAGGATTTTGAGCCATTGACACATGGACTTCCTCCCCTTTACTGTCTTTTTTACAAGGTAGTAGGAAAAGAGGAAGAAAATATAGATTCTTATGATTTTAACTGGTTTCTGGCAGTAGTACCCCCAAACATTAATTTCTTGAAAACAACATCTGGATATTTTTAGCTTTAATGTAAAACCCCTAATTTATATGGGATTCACCACTGTTACACAGAAAAGTAACCCTTAAATTACTTGTTTGCTTTACTTGGGAACTATGTACCTTAAACTAGTACCAATGATTTTGCCACAAGGAACTCAGCAAAATTATAATAAGCCTATGTTTGTATTGGAAGGAAGTCGATCATTAAGACAATAATTTAGATATATGCAAAGTTACTTCTTTTGACCAATAGGTAGAGAGTAAACAGAATTTTTCCCAAACAGAAGCTAATTTTAGCTTCCTTTTTTGTCCTCTGTGTTTACAAAATAACCTCTTTAGTTTACAAAGCAATGTTTTTAGTGTTCCCCGTGTTTAAAGGTAAATTGTAGTTTGTGGACTTATCCCACTTAAGTGAAACCATGGCCACCTGAATTTATACGTACATACATACAGATGTTTCACATTTTCAAGATCTATTGATCCTCCATTTGTTTTGAAGTGGTCCAGTTTTTCTGTACTTAAGTATCCTTTCCTCCCTTCAAAGATAAGCTTAATTATCTTAAAATGGAATTGTTTCCTCACTTAACCTGTAGCAGATTTCCTCTATGGAATGAGACATTAGGAGACCCATTTCCATTAGTTAAAACTCTAGAATGTACAATGTTTTTAAAGAAATATAGTTTATTACTATCAAGTACAAGGTGAGCATTCCTAATCTAAAATCTGAAACTTTTTGAGCACCAACATAGTGCTAAAAATGGAAAGCTCTATACCTGACCTCATGTGTTCTGTGCACAAACTTTGTTTCAGGTACAAATTATTAAAAATATTATATAAAATGACTTCAAGCTATATGTATAAGATGTATATGAAACATAAATGAGTTTCATGTTTAGACTTGGGTACCATCCCAAAGGTATCTCATTATATATATGTAAATGTTCCAAAATTCAAAAGATTGTGAAATCCAGAACATTTCTCGTCCCAAGCATTTTGGATAAGGGCTACTTAACCTGTACATACAGTAGCTCAAACTGATTTTGTAAAGTATTCAAATTATTAGTAGTAGTATTTTTATTTGTATTATTTTAATATAGGTATCTTTGTTTTATATTCTACATGTTTATTTATATAAATAAATTATTTGCAATTGAACAAATAAAAGAAAGTGATACCTTCAGCTCTAGATTTTATTATTCTCTATTCATTTGTTATCAATTTAATAAATAAGGAATGGACCCACGGAACATCTGGTTACATTATCAGCAGACATTCAAAGGTTCAGTTGATGGATGTTCATTGTAATTTATGTTGTGTCATGTAAATTGTTGTAAAGAGAGCTCAATGTTGAGCATGTAATATGCTATAAATGCTTGTGATTGACTTTGAAATTCTGAAAAAGATTTGCTAAATGATATTCAAAAGTATGATTCAATATTTCAAGTTACTTGAAAATATGTTTATGGGATAGCACCATTTTCTGTCAATTGCTTCAGTGCCAGTAGTCATGTGTTTAATGTTGTTGGTTACTAAAATGTTAATACATGTTAACTAACAAACCAGAAAAGAGATGACCATCATGAAGGAAAGGGCAATATTGCATTTATGGTGATTTAATGATGGTAGAACTAATCTACATAAAAAGACATAAGATGAGGAAACAGAAATCCATTGCAAGAAATGTATCCAAGTAGTGAAGGAAAGAAAAGACTTGTTAGTAAATAGGATGATCTTTTCTTCAAAAATACTTTCAAAGGTTTAAAATATGCTTTACCCTCATAATATTTTTGAGCTTCTTTACCTCCAACGTGTGGGAAAAATTACAATAACCTACATCACAGTATTTGCTTTCAGAATTACTAAATAATAGATGGGAGTGATGTTGAACTGGTAAAATGTACAGAGGACTTGTTTATAATGCATAGGTTGGAATTGTAAGTGGGGGCAGGCCAGCGTGGGGTGATGTTTTCTAAGTCAAATCACCCTCCTACCCATTACTTCCCACTGCCAAATAGAAAAGCTCTGCTTAGGGCCCTGTGAGTAATCTCCCACCCCTGTTTTGATAATCATGGCTATTATAACATGTTGCCTTTTTAATTAGGTCTTTTAAAAGTATTGTAGGTTTTATAATCATTATAATGAATAATAATAGATAATGGCTTCTTAAGCACTTTCTGTCCCAGATGAGGTTGAGAAGATTATGAAAATAGGTTTTGGTAGTAATCAAGTAATGCTATTCTTATTTTATGAATTTAAATAGGTAGGAGGTTTTTTTTATTTTAGGGAAGCAACAACTACTAGAATATGTGATTTCCCATGATTGGAAAATGGCTATAAAAATGGATATGGAATTGATTTGGGCTCTTCCGGACATTTTAAATAGAAATTCGGTAGCTATTCAAATAGCAGTAAAGCCATTCTACTTTAAAGCTTCTATATGTATTTTTTACTACTTTCAATTTTATATTTAAATTATATTTCAGAAATGGTTTTAGAAGAATTATTATATCTTAAACTCTAACTACTTATAAGTAAGGGAAGATATATCAAAGTTTTAATCTTATATTTCCTGGAATACGCCGTTCATTTGTTTCCCATTGTACATCCCTTGAATGTTAATTGGTTAGCCTCCAGTGGTTCTCAAGAGAATTTTATAGCTACTATTATTGGAAAATTGGAGCCAAGGAGTCATACACATATCAGAAGTTGTAATGAAGCACTTTGGTTTTATGAAGTTGTATGTACAAGGTAGGCACAGGGTGGCAACATTGGTTTTAATGATGGCAGAACTAATCGCAGTGGAACAGGATGCTAAGACCACAGTTGTAGCATCTCTGGGCACTTAGTCCAGTTATAGTCTGATATCACACACGACTGATATTGATGCTCAGACACACTTAGCAACACCTAGGCATAGACAATGCATAAGGAGATGGCTTCCCCCTCCCCCTGCTTTTTTTTTTTTTTTTTTTGAGTTAGTGTCTTCCTCTGTCACCCAGGCTGAAGTGCAGTGGTCCCGTCATAGCTTACCATATCCTTGGATTCTTTGGGCTCAAGCGATCCTCCCGCCTTAGCCTCCCAAAGTGCTGGGATTACAGGTATGAGCCACCACACCCAGCCAAGATAGCTTTCTAAAATTTGTTTTAAATTGATACATAATAATTTTACATATTTATGGGGTACATAGTGATGTTTCAAAATATAAACTGTATGGTGATCAGATCAGGGTAATTAACATATCCATAATCTCAAACATTTATCGTTTGTTTGTATTGGGAATATTCCATATTCTCCTTCTAGCTATTTGAAACTATATATTATTGTTAACTATAGTCATCTTACAGTGCAACAGAACACTAGAAGTATTCTTCCTATCTAGCTATAATTTTGTATACTTTAACAAACCTCTCTCTATCCCTTCCTTCCCTTCTACCCTTCGCAGCCTCTAATATCTTCTGTTCTACTTTTTACTTCTATGAGATCAACTGTTTTTTAGTTTCTGCATATAAGTGAGAATATGTGGTGTTTAACTTTCTGTTCCTGGCTTTTTTCACTTAACATAATGTCCTCCAGTTCCATCCATGTTGCTGTGAGTGATAGGATTTCATTCCGTTTTATAGCTGAATAATGTTCCATTGTGTGTACATATCACGTTTTCTCTATCCATTCATCCGTTGTTGACACTTGGTTGATTCCATATCTTGGCTATTGTGAATAGTGATGCAATAAACATGAGAGTGCAGATGTCTCTTCCATATCTTTATTTCCCTTCCTTTGGAAAATCCCAGTAGTGGAATTGCTGAATCATATGGTAATTCTATTTGTAGTTTTTTGAGGAACCTCTGTACTGTTCTCCATAGTGGCTATAATAAAAGATAGCTTTTTTTTTTTTTAACTTCCTTCCATTTGGGAATCTTTTTATTCAACATGCACATTGGTAAATTAGCTATATGTCTCCCATCTCTCTGTCTTGGATACTACATTTAAGACATCTGTGGTCTTTGGCCATGACTGTGACTCCTAAACCAAATGTTGCTTTTGCTTTGTCATCAGTATTAGTTGACAAGCAAAGTAGTACTTTTCCTTATAACTCCTTTATCTGCCCAATCAGAGAGTCTGTACAAACAGACCTAGACATATCTGGGCTCAGCCAAACATTTACAGAACGGAAATTTTCTATAAAACTGCCTTCAGGTTATTAAGTTCTTGGAATCAATTGTCTTTGCCGTTTCCCAGAAGCCCTTTTTCTTATATAACTTGTCTGTCATTGTTTCCAACTTATCTCTTCTACACATTCTTTACACAAGACTTTGGGAGTTTGGGGTCCATTTATTTTTAACTATCCAGTCATCACTGTTTTTGTTTTGTTCTGTTAAATTTTGCTCATTAAATTTCTGACCCTGGTTGTTTCTTTTCAATTATTTTAGTATTTTCCTTCCTGGCTCGTTCTTCCTGGTTGCTGTAATCCATGCCCTTGACTCTAAATACCAGCTGTAAGTCAAGTAGGCCAAGGTTTATTTCTCCAGCCCAGCCTCTACCTACTCATTTTGCAGGCATATGAATCCTAACATGTCCAAAAGAGATTCTTAATTCCCCCACCACCCACTCCCCAACAGGATTCTCTCAAATCTGTCCTATCTCAGCAATGGTCCCATAACCCCTCCTAGGAATTTTCACTAAGGACCCGGGGACTCGTCGCCCCTTCTGCAAATCCTGTCAGTTCTAGATTCATCCACTCTCTCCATCTTTTCTAGTGCAGTCCTCGTCTAAACCTCCCATTATTTCTTGCTGAAGTTACTGTTCTCATCATCTCTCTGTCATGCCCACCCCTTCCCCACTTCCCACACTCCAAGCCATTCTAGATACAGGAGCCAGCATGTAGAGTGTGAATGTGTATAAAGCTGATCGTGGATTTTCCCAGATTAAGATGTATCAGTGGCTTTCCAGTGCTGTGTACTTAAAAACCAAGTGCACAGAGAGAAAACGATGAAGCCTTGCTTTGGGATGCTGAGGGCAATGGTAACAGGTAACAATTACTGAACATGTACCAGGGCCTTGTTTAACCCACATTCTGTGCAGGTGTTAATGAATTTGACCCACCTCCTTCCTGCCTCTTCAGTGTCACACAAGTCAACATGCCAACCTTTCCCACCAGGGCTGACAAAAGCCTCACTGTCTGTAATGGTTTTCTCTAGATCCTGGTGGGTTGATTTCCATCTTCAGCCCCTGGTTTGCTGTCATCTTCTCAGAGTGAGTTTCCCTGACCATTCTTTTCAAAAGAAAACACCACTTTTCTATTATTCTCAATCTTAGCAGACTATTTATTTCTGTTCTGATACGAGTCACATTTTAGTATTTTATTTAGTATTTTATTTATTTTATTTAGTATTTTATTTTATTTTCTTGTCTCCTCTCTCTCCCCCAGTAGAATGTAAGCTCTCTGAGAACAGGGAGCTTATCTTTCTCCCTTTTGGACCCACGAATCTAGCAGGATGCCTGACACATAGTCATGTCCACTAGCATTTGTTGAATGAATAGCTTTTCTTATCCTGGTTAGGATCTTTAATGTGATACTAGAAAATATCTTAGGAAATTTCTCACGAAGATCTCTGAATTGGAAAGCAGTCTCAAATTGTGGGAAGAGAGGGAGAGAAAGAGGAGTGCTATAATTAGACTTCAGAAGGCTAGATCTTTGTTTCTTATCTGTAGTATCATAACGGGACATATTGTAATGCAGAAAGTGAGGCCATCTAGTCTGCTATCTGTGGTCTTTCAGGAATGGTAGCACTGTTTATTTAATGGAAATAGAAAAACATGCCTCCCAGATCTGTGTATTTGTGGCCTACGTTTCTAGTCCTTAATTTCCAGCTGTCTACTGGAAATGCCTCTCCAACAGCGTCTTACAAAAATCTCAAACCATCGTGATCAAAACTGAGCCCCTTGACTTCTGTTCCTCACTATCTACTCTTCCTGCCGCATCCTCTGTTACCGTTAGTAATGTCTCCGTCCATTTCTCCATCCTGAAGCACTAGATTCATCTCTCCCACTTGCCCCCTTTCTCCAGACTGTCGCCAGTTCTGTCCTGTCATTGTCTCAAAGCTCTCATTACGATTTGTGAGAGCCTCCTCCACATCCTGCCTGTCACTCCTCCACCTGTCTGGGCTCACGCTTCTGCCAGCTTGTGCTTGTTGAAATACAACTGCTAATCTTGCCACTCTTCTGCTTAAAGCTTTCCTACCAGGCTCTGTATGGCTAGTGGGTTAAAATCCAAACTTTTCAGCCTATAATACAAAGTCCTTAATAAGAGAGCAGAGCCGTGGTCACTTGGTGCTGCCCACTCCCGTCCTCTGCCATACTGAGTGTTGGCAATGCCTGTAGACCCTTCATCCAGTTACTGTGCTGTTCCCTTTTGCAGCAGGGCCCTTTTGCCATTTCTCTGTAGATTTCTATTCAGTCATCATTTCCCAGTTCATCTATTACCTCTTCATCAGAGTAACATTATTCCTCAGTTCATCCCTCCCAGAGGCTGTCAATAAATATTCTTTGTTCAATCTATTACCATTAACACGCATGTCACTCACAACACCGTTTTATGCTTATGTAACGCGTTTATCTGCAGAACAGTGAGCCTGTGGTTAGCAATTGGGAATTTACTAGGTACAGTGCCCAATAAAAAATAGGTCATCATAGATTTTTTTTTCCTGAAATAATAAACCCCAAGGCTAAACATGGTATATGAAAAACAAATTATACTTTTATTTATACCATTTTCAAAACCTAAGAGCAATAAAAGGAAAAAATGTCATAAATATAAATTTAAGCTATAGTCTAACAATAGCAAACAGGCACAGTATTTAGCTCTTACCGTGTGCTTTTCTAAGTGTTTTAGTTACATTAATTGTTCACAGCATCCTCTAAGGTAAGTAATGCTACCAGCCCATAATAAAAGATGAAGAAACTGAGTCATAGCAGGGTAAGTATCTTGCCCACAGTTGCACCAGAGATTCAAACCTATACAGTCTCTGGAAAATGAGCCTTGAATTGCCACACTAGCACCCCTTTCTGGGATCTAGATAACTAGATACTCTTTCCTTGAGAAGGGAAAAAGAAGTCACAAAAGCAGCAGTTATCAGGTATTTAACCAAAAAAGTAATACATGGCCTCATTAGTTTCATCATCCTGTACCTTCTCTGTTTGTTGCATTGTGCAAGGAATGTCCATATTTGAAATTTTGACTCTATAAATTTCTCGAGTGTCATCTACAGACACTTTAAAAAAATATACTTACCAAGAGAATGAAATGGGCTTGTTAGGAGAGGCAAAAAGTTGATTCACTAATGGAAAGTGAACTAAAAATTTTACTTCCTTACATTCTTTGCCCTAAATTTTCTGGCCAACCCAAGAGGAGATATTTATCTTTTCCTTTACTATATAATTTAAAGTACTTTTCTACTCATACCTAGCCCTCTGAACAAAGAGGCAAGGGAGGCCTTGGGCTATGAACCCTGTATTCTGAGCTGTGGGGCTTCTTTTCCTTTACAGATAAATGGCACAAGGTACCACCTAAGGCTCAGTGGTGCAGATGTGTCATGTATCTATTTCCTCTTAGGAGTGGGGCCCCACTTAAGAATCTGAGGTAGGACAAGGTATTGCTTTAGTTTTTGTAGTGTTCTAGAAGAAGGAGCAGAGAGGGTAGTGATTGTTGCTTCCCAAATATACAACCACTTATTTTTTCACAGGAGACATGATAGAAAAGCCCACAGAAGCAGGCAGCTTCTCTTCTTTGTAAGGAATAAGTCCTTTACACAGTGTCCCCAAAAGAAAAGAGTTAGGCTGAGCTTTTGCTTTGTGACTTGTGTATAGAAGTTTGTAGATATTTTGTACCCAGACCACCTGTAGCTTTATATTAGTTCTCATGTATGATAGACACAGTGGTAAGGGATGCCAGGCACACAGTTTTTGCTGAAATGACACCTTCTCGGGGCATCTTCTCTTACTGCTTTCTGTAAAATTTACATCAGTCCTACCAACCACCCACCCCAGCCTGTCCTATCTAGCTTTGCTGCTTTTGTTTTCCCCATAGCACATGTTACCTTGTAAAACGCTAGCATAACACCTTTGCTTTGATTTTCTTCTGTCTTTCTTTCCCTATAGAATGTAAATGCCAAGAGGGCAGGGCATTTTGTCCATTTTATGTCCTGCAGTATCCCCAGAATTTGCAGTAGACCCTGGAACCTAGTATGCATTCAAAATGTTGATTAAATGGCTAAAGATCACATATTCCCAGCTCTCTCCACCCAAAATACATATGGATTACCCCATACATAATCAGCAGCTAAAAGTTTTCTGGCATAGCATCTGATTAACCAAAATTTTGTTTCACATATCAAGAATTTAAAATGACTCTGAAACTTTTTATCACCTTAGGTCCTTCTCCTTAATTCCAGTTGGTTCATAAAGCTGTCAGGACAATAATCTGCTTTTGATTATATATGGCTTTTCTTGCCTCCAAGATAGTCTTTAAAGGGAAAAAAAAAGCAATTTAGCCTTTTACTATAATTATATTCCAAATTTAAATGTCTTACCAGAATATAATTTTTCCCCTTTTATCATACTTTTTATGATTTTAAAGAAAAGTTCAGACAGTAAGTGTATTAAATATGTCAGTATATATCTCTAAAATCTAAGAACATTTTTCTACAGAGCCCAAGTGATATTATCTCACCCACAAAATTAACAATAATTTTTTAATACTCTCAGATACCAAGTCCATAGTCAGATTTTCCTTGAGTCCTGGAAATGTCCTTCACAGTATTTCCATATCAGATCCTATCTAGCACACATCTTAAGTCCTTAACTCTTAGGATTCAGAACAGTGCTTTTTATGTCATGACACCGACTTGCTTAAGAAGCTGTACCAGTTGTCCTATAAACCGTTCCAATCCTTGGATTTGTCTTATCATTTCCTAGTGGAATTATTTAGATTGTTTCTCTACTGCTGAAATAGTCATCTTACCCTCAGTTGGTGGAGAACAGAGAGATTGTGTTTTAAATGTTCTACCCATGCGCTGTTAGTTTACGTAAAAACTCGGCTTGGATATTTTCTCTTAACTTTTTGCTTGTTTCACTCCTGTTTTTTAGAAGTTGACTAAAATAAATGGGGCAGAGTTTACATGAACATATATTAAAAGAAGTTGATTTTTCATTAAACTGTCATTTTTGTAATCTTCCTTAAATTTTCTTTCATGCCTAACACTTTTTAGTAAATATAGTTAGTTTTATTCTTGGGATTGGTGAGATCCTTTGTAGCCCCAAGCTACATGAACTCAATACTGGATTCTCTAGTATAATATTCATATCACTATGCCATGTGGTACTAGAGTTTTGAAAATATAATCTGCAGCATAGATTTTTTTTTTTTTAACCACAAAGATTAAGTAATTTTGTATTCTTTCTTAAGCTCTTGCCTAGGACTGTCTAACATATGACTCTTTTATATTTGCTAATAAAGAAGAAATTCAAACTGGGTATGTAATTGTCCTAGGATACATCCATTCTGAGCATTCTGGAGCAATACAGCTCAGTGATGGTTATGCCACCGTTCATTCATTTAACACATGTGTTTTGAGCATCTATTCTGTGCCAGGCACTCTTCCAAATATCATGTCTTGTTTTATTATTCTCTTACGTGGTACCTACTGTGGGTCAGGTGCTGTCCTAAGAGCTTCCCAAATATTAACCCATTTGTTCCTCCCAGTACCCCTATAAAGGTACCACCTATAAGTGTGCCATTTCACAGATGAGGCTGAGGAGACACAGAAAGGTTAAGTAACTTGCTCAAGGTCACAGAGCCAGGATTCAGATGCAGGTAGGCTGGCCCCAGAGTTCATACTTTTAACCACTCTCCAGGCTGCAAAATCTCTGCCTCCATGAAGCCTGCTTCCTGCCTGCTCTGAAGGAGGCAAGAAACAGAGATCACTGTTGTTTCTGCAGGAGAATTTTAGAACTTGGACCTTCAAGAGTCCACGAGGCCTTTCACTTCATTTTATTGTATCTCCTTTATTTGACATCGGGAAAAGGCACAGTCTCACAGTTTTGCAGTGCTCACCCCACCCCTAGCCTGACTCTATGCCAGGAGTCAGCAAACTTTCTCTAAAGGGCCAGAGAGTAAAATATTTTAGGCTCGACAGGACACCCATAGTCTCTGTCACATATTTTTCTGTTTTTTTCCACAACCCTTTTAAAAATGCAAAGAGCATCCTTAGCTCACAGGATGTACAAGAACAGGTCACAAGACATAGTTTTCCAACACCTGCTCTGCGCCACTGCACATTTTGCTCTCCTTCAAGCAGTGTTTGTGTTCTTGTCAGCTGATTGCCTTTAAGGTGCTCAGATTTCCCTCTCCTGCCGCAGAGCCTTTGCACGTGCTCTACCCACTGACTGCTGGAGAGCTCTCCTTAGCCCCTGGACTGTGTTAACTTTGGGCCTTTTTAGGTCACATTTCAGTTATCTCTTCCTCAAGGATGTCTCATTGGACACCTGAAATCTGGTCAGGGCTCACTCTTTGGGGTCTCCGAGCCATTTGCAATTGTTACCATGAGAGTGATTTGACATTTATGCGGGTGATGATGTCAATGTCTCTTCCTTCGGTTATTTGCCCTGTGAGTGCTCTTGCTTTCCAGTGTATCCCCAGCTCCCAGCACAGTCTGTAGCCCCCCTGCTTCCACTCTTGTCCCCCAAAGCCACTCTCCACCCAGCAGCCAGAGACATCATTAGAACTTAAATCTGATCAGGTCGTGCCAGTTGCACATAATAAACATGGTCTTACTGGGTCACCCTGTGCCTGTCTTCACCACTGGATCTTACCTTTCTCCCCCTCATTCACTACTCCCTAAGCTCACTGGTTCTCTGCTGGTGTTTTCTGTGAATTCACTAAGCTCTTCCTCATGCTGGGGACTTCTTACCCTTGCCTTCGCCATCCAGCCCACCCTTGTTTCTTCAGTGTCTCATTCCAGCATTCCTGGCCCAACTGTTATGACTGTTCCTTGGGGCCCTTCCTGCACCATCCTATGAGAAATGCTACTCGTGTCTCCCACACACATCTCTAACCATCACTCGTCAGCATATCAGCCCCATTTCCTTTCTCTATGGTACTTTTGAATAATTTCCTTTGTTATTTGCTTGTATCATGCCTCCCCTGCTAATATATACGTTCCAGGAAAGTGGGGGCTTTCTCTTTTTTCGCTTGTGTACCCCCATCCCCCCACCCCCGTGCCTGGAGTAGTACCAGGACTTGGTAAAAGCACAATAAATGTTGTGGATTGAATGACTAGTAGTTGGCTTACAGAGGCATTTGATAGAATGCTTCGGTGGATGGATGAATTTTAATGCATTGCTACTTTCTTGCTTATTATCAGTGTGTGCAAACCTCTTTCAGCTCGAATACTTACTATTTTTGACTAAAGAAAAAATATCTAATACCCGGGTCTCTGCAGTGTAGCCTACCCCAATGGTCAGATTTATTTCCTTATTATTCCTGGTCATGCATAATATGGATATTCCTGCCTCATCTTTCCACTCACCTTTCGCATCCTACCAGGTAGCTCAGACACCTCTAAATCACAGGAATCACTTCTCCTTTGAAATTCTAAAGCATTTACTATGTAGCATGTCTGTTACTATTAATAATACAGCAATTAGTGTAGATTCTCTCACCTGGAATGGGCATTCATTAAATGTGTGAGAATGATGACGCAGCCTGATTTCAGATTAAGCTTGTGACCTACAATTTACCCTTAATTGCCTGAGTCATGAGTTTTTGGTATCTTAATCTTCTGGTTGTCTTCTTAAAACCGGACTCCTTAACACGGGGCCCCAGGTGGGCTCTTGAACCCTCTGCAAGAAATGCCTTTAAGTGCAAATGACAGAAAACCCTTTGAAACCTTTTTACTGAACTGTAATGTACATAAAGGAAAGCACACAGAACACAGGCAATACAGCTCGGTGAGTCGTCACAACAACACAACCAGGTGGCCAGCACCCAGACCGGGGCACAGAGCCTTGCCTGTCCCCAGAATCCTCTCTCTGAGTTCTACCAGCCTGGAGGTTTGCTTGTTTTATTAGTTCATCTAAATAGAATTAGATGGCGTGTCCTCTTCTGTTGGGCTTCTTTAGGTGGGAGAGAGACCAGCTTTTTCTTACTTTGCCTCTCTCTCCCTTGAAACAGTTACTTAAATCAAAGAGAACAAGCTTCTTTTCTTGTATATTTTCTCCAGTTTTCTGCAACTTCTGATTTTTCTAATCTAACAGCAGTAATTTCAGAAACTGCTTGCCTTTGGGACAAACTGACTTATCCAGCCATTGTACCTTCCAGTTTAAAGACTCTGGCAGCACTGGGAATGGAGGTGGGAGGTGGGAGAGTTGTGGGTGAGTGGGGAACCATCTGCTTATCTTTTTGAAATGTTTATTTTATTTTTTCTCTATTCTCGACTCTGGCAGACTCCCAGACAGTCTGTCTTTCTTTCTCCAGGTCTACATATGCGGGTCTGAGCCTCTTCCTGTGGGGACGTGCCCCTCTGGCCGTTTCCCTGGTTGGCAGTTGCATTTTGTCACTGACATTGGTTGTTCTCTCTCTTCGCTGGCAACTGCAGGTGTTTAGAGCTCGTGATTGTCCACATTCAAGCGACCATGGAAATCAGAGCTTTTTCTCTTGTCATTTCCTCTCCTTTGTTTGCCCTACAACAGGAGGAAAGAAGTCAGTCTTAACAGAGACTATGAAAGAATAAATATAGCTTTCTAAAAATTTTATTGAATTTTTTAAAAGACTATTGTTTTAGAGCATTTTTAGGTTCACAGGAAAACCAGGCAGAAGGTACAGAGATTTCCCATGTACTCCTGCCTCCAGACATGAACAGCCCCCCACTGTCAACGTCCCCCCCAAAGTGGTGTGTATATTACACTCAGTGAACCTACATTGACACACGTGATCGCCCAAAGTTTATAGTTTACATTAGGGCTCACTCTTGCCATTGCACATCTATGGGTATGGACAGCTATATAATGACACGTATCCTCTGTTTTAGTATCATACACAGTATTTTCACTGCCCCCCAAAAAATCTGTGTTTGAGGATGTTTTTGCTCTGTTCAACCCTCCCTCCACCTTTAACCCTTGGCAGCCACTGATACTTCTACAGTCTGTAATTTTGCCATTCTCAGAATGTCCTATGGCTTTTTTAGATGCTGTAAATGGTGAATTGTTTTCCATGACTTTAATAGAAAGAAATTAAAAGTGGTATGTGAGTCCAAATCGTTCAGTCCCTAACAGGACCATCAGCCAGCAACTGCATGTGGAATTATATCAAGGTCAGCCTTTATTTAGAAATAGAAGGAGAGTCACCTTTGTGATGTACTCACCAAAGTAAAATCTTGTATGCTGACACATAAAATTTTATCATCAGTGATTTATTTCTTTGTAGTATTGTTCCTCTGACCTTCTTAATAAATTCAGATACTCTTGGGACAGTCAGCATTTTCAGAGAGTTTCCTCATTCTGTAGAAGTGTTTCTCATTGTTAGTGTTTAAAAGCTGTAAAAGTCATCTAGTATAAATTGACAGCCATTAAAGTTTGTGAATGGGGTATGAATCTTCCACCATTTTACCAAGTGATTATTTTATTGTGCGTTATTGGATTGTTTATAAGGAAATTGTGTTATGATGCTCAGTCTGTTTCCATAAACTGCTTCCTCCTTGTGGCTTTTTACACTGTGATCAGCTTTGCAAAACTCACAGAACAACTTTCTGGCATTTGAAGACGTAGAGGAAAAGTAATTTTTTTTTTTCCTTTCAATATTTCTCCTGCTATCCCTGAAAACTGCAGTTAGAAGTTGTAAAGCTGATGTGTTTGGCATTCTTTGGGAAGAGGCAACATCATTGGTATACAGCTGTGTGCTACTGTTTTAAATAGTGTCCAAAAGGATAATTGAATTCATGGACATCTAAATTTAATTTCAGAAATCTAAGCTATGGTAATAAGAACTTGGACCTGAGTTCTCTTAGGCCAAGTAATTTAATTCCTTAGCCAGTTGAACTATTATATATCTCTGTTCTTTGTTATTATGCAGTAAATTGCTCAGGCAGATGCAATGATGGATGGTAGCCATATAATTCAGTCTTTTTCATGGCCAGACACATACCAGAATGCAAATCACATTAAACAGCTGTTTTCATAAGCATGTTTTTGGTTAAGAGCTTTAAGAGCAGCATTCCATTAATAACAGAGAAGGCTAGAGGAGGCACCTGGGGGTGCCCAGACTTGTGTTTTCATCATCCCACCTGGAAGCACGGTGCTGTCTTAACCCTCTATCGTATGCTTGGACGTTGTCACTCCAGTTGTGGTTCAAGATTGCATGTACATATGTACACTTCATGGTTTAAGGAGAATGCTGGTTTCATTTATTTGATTTTTCTCCCTGGCTTTCTCTGAATTTTCCACTTAAATTGGAAAACAGTATTGGTGCCTGTGATTTGATTGAATAAAGAAGTGATCTGAAACATAATAAATTAACTGATGACATGCATCTTGTTATCTTTTTTTATTCACTGGTAGTACAGCATTGAGATTCTATAGAAAAGTGCAGGCGGTATACCGGATCAGGTTTTTAAGGCAGCTGAGCAACTGTTAAATTTAAGATTGTTTTGGAATGTTATCTCAAGTTGTAGACTTTTGTGCAGAGATTCAGGCATCAAAAAATCAATTATTCCACCTCATTTATCTCTAAGCGGATGAAGACTGGTACCATCTGATTATTGGTGCCAATGTTTTCACTTCCACTTTTCCCCTGTTTATTTCTTCATGGTCTTATGGATATGTTAAACTGATCAGGGTCTTCTCTGTATTAACACTTCATTTATTAACACATGAATAAGTTATTATTAATCAGTTATTCTGCTTATTCTTTAGCCACATGCTTCCAACTTCTTTGGACATGTTTGTTTATTATCCTTGGGTCATATTTAATCAGAGTTAGATTTTCCACTTGGGGATCATACACATTTTTATAGAACTTTTATAAAAGTCCTTTATGCCGTTCTTGCATCATATGTGATCACAGGTGTTCTATGGGGGCCATACACATCTTCATAGGACTTGTATAAAATGTCCTTTAAATTCTGAGTTAATCGAAGAATTCCTGCTAGTGCTGTATTCATCTCTGTATCTTTCCCTTTCACTGTCAGCAAAGTTATTTGTGTCTGTCTTGTTAGACTTTGAACTTCGAATGCCTTTCAGTTTTCTTGAGCCATCTTCCATGCTCATGGAATCGTATTGTTCTCTTTCTCTAACATGTTTGAAATCAGATTTCCTACGTACCGCTGTACTCATACTCCCATTCCAAGGCTTCGTGTTGTGGCTGACACAGATGCCCCAGGTTCCTGTCACTTTTTCCAACAATGATCTCCTTGTTGGCCAGAGTCAGCTCTGGGGTAAGAATTCCCCTCTGCTTTCCCTTTTTTTTCTGGGGACATTTCAGTGTCTACATAGCAGCCCTTAATCCTTTGACTGTGATGCTGCTTCTCAGATAGACCTGTGGCAGCTGCTCTGGTAGATTGAAATCCTCTGCCACATCTAGATCTGTTTCCTGTATTGGTTTTGTGATCTGATCAAGGACGTCTACTTCTCCTGTCCAGCCAGGTGGTATGTGATAGACTTTTCCTACTTGACACTTACATTCTTATCTACATTTACCTTCTCTCACATGCTCTCAGCTGTGCCTGCATTGGCAAGTACCTGATTTCCACAAGGATTTCTTAATAGGTCTTTTAAATTTTGTTCTAGATGTGTCCTCCTTTTGTCATCCAAATTTGCTGATTTATTAGTTACCATTGTGCATTGGCGTATAGATATTTAATGCCATAAATAGTATTTCTGACCCTTTTCTCAATTGTACTGGAGTTACTGGTTGTCTGTTGCCATTATTCTCAGTATTGCATATTTCAGTGGTTCTTAGAATATCGTCCGCCGACCACCAGCATCGGTGCCACTTAGGAACTTGTCAGAAATGCAAATTCTCAGGGTTCATCCCAGACACGCTGATTCAGAAACTCTGGGGCTACGTTAGAAACAGTAGGTACAGTAGGTGGTACCTGGCAATCTGTGTTTTAATAAACCTGCTAGGTGGTTGTGATCCTCACTGAAATTTGAGAACCGCTGAAATATTTGATACTCTGCAAAACAGAAGCAATTGGCGAAAGTACAGAGCTCAACTAAATAGTTTCAGTAGGCATCCCTGACCACAAGGCATGAAGCCAGTTAGTTCTTTCCTCTCCGTGTACAGTTTAAACTCTCATTACCGGTTTTTGAACCAGTTTCCACCTACACTTGAATATCTGCCACTGTGCAGGTGCTGTGTGGTTCTTGCATGTTCATTATGAGAAGGAATCCCCATAACACAGTAAACTCAGTTTTGGTCTCTCCCACTCCCTTTTAAATAGACTTTACATTTTGGAGTAGCTTTAGGTTTACAGAGGATTTGATTGGAAAGTACAGAGTTCCCTTCTATGCCTCTAAGCTCTCCTTCCTTCCCCCATGGTTTCCCCTACGGTTAACATTTTGCCTTAGTATGGTACAATTAAACCAGTATTGATACATCATTATTTACCGGTGTTCCTAGTTTACATTAGAGTTCACTTTTTGTGTTGTACATTCTTTGGGTTTTGACAACTGTGTAATGCCATGTATCCACTATTACAGGGTCATACAGAATAGCGTCACTATCCTAAAAATCATCTGTGCTCCATCTGTCCATGCCTCCCTCCCTCCCTCTGAATGCCTTGGTAGGCACTGGTCTTTTTACTGTCTGCATAATTTTGCTTTTTCCAGAATGTCATATAATTGGAATCATGTCATATGGTTTTAGCAACTGAAACTAAGAAGAGCTACGGCCAAGGATAAAGAGTTTCACAGACCTGCCTAGCCGGGATTCATACTTAGACCTGCTAGCTTTAAGCTTTGTGTGTTTTTTTCTCCCATGTCACATTCCCTCTCAAATTACCAAAATTCCTTCTTCATCAAGAAGGAATTTTCCTTTCCTGCAGTTTGTGTAATTGACTATGATTGTTATTTCTGTTTTCTCTTACAGTGAAGACAAAGTTGTAGAAATAGCAGAGGAAGAAGAAGTGGCTGATATTGAGGAAGAAGCTGAAGATGACGAGGATGATGAGGATGGTGATGAGGTAGAGGAAGAGGCTGAGGAACCCTATGAAGAGGCTACAGAGAGAACCACCAGCATTGCCGCCACCACCACCACGACCACGGAGTCTGTGGAAGAGGTGGTTCGAGGTAATCCACTATTTGCTTGGGTCCTCCCCCATCCCCTAAGGAAAAGAAAGCATAACTCCAGAGAGTTTGACGTTTCTATCTGCCCTACCACCATTGCCTTCCTTAATTCTCCCCACCAAATTTTTTTGTTCCAATATAAGACTTCTTATGCTTCTTGAATTTTTTGTTTTAACAGGGAGTCTAACTACTAATCTCAAATATCGTGAAATCCCACAATTTGTAGGATTTGTCTACAAATTGTAGGATTTGTAGGAATTGTACTACAAATTGTAGTACAATTCGTCTTGTACCTTGTGTATGGTACTTGGCAAAACTGTTCTACGAGACTCCCCCTAACCAGGCGTCATCTCATTTGACAGACACTGAGTTAGGTGACTCCTTGTGTTCCCCTTGCAGTGGGTGTTTGGGTTTTGTTTGCTGCCTCTTTGGCCATGTAGTCTGTGAGCTCCGTGAGGGTAAGGACTGGATTTTATTTACTCAGTATCATTCAGAGTGCCTGGCTCATTGACAGTTTCTGGTAAATCTTAGTTGAGTGAGTAATTGCGGTTAGATTGCATTAAACAAGGAGATTTGGTGAGTACCACTTTATTTCATGCTATGAAATTTAACTTAGATGATTTGTGTTGCATTTAAATTATTTTATTGGGGAGTATGACAGTGCTTTCTGCAAGAAGATGATGCATTGCTGATATCTTAGGCTTTCTTTTTCCGTTGAATTAATGTTCCTGTTAGAATGTTGTGAACTGAATTAACTAAAAGACTTACTTTTTTTGTCTCCATGAAATAAAAGCAAACATTCAGTTTCTATTAGACAGCCAAATGTTACAACAACTAGTAACTAGTTAGATCAAGTTTCTTAAAGGGTATCTATTTGTTTTGCAGATAGTAAAAGATGCTTCTAGAATTAGATTGAGTGAATATAGACTTAATTGAATTTCATTGTATTGCAAATACTTTTAAAACTCATCCACCAATGGTACAGTATTGTAAGCCTTCCTCTCATTTTTTATTAAGGCATAATGATTTCAACTCTATTGTTATATCAGGACTTAAAATAGGCTACTTTCTCTGCCTGAGATACATTCCTAATTATCATTGTAATATATCCTGTGCTTTGTTGCATGTTTTTTACAGCTTTTAATTTACATCACATTCATTCATTTTTAAGTATATAACTGAGTGGCTTTAATAAATTTACCAAATTGTGCAACCATTGCCATAATCCAATCATCACCCTAATAAAATCGTTCATACCTATTCACAGTTAATCCATGTACTTACCTCTAACCCCAAGCAATAGTTAATCTACTTTCTGTCTCTATAGAGAAGAGGAAATTAGGTTGGGACCAGAATGGGGAGATCTTCAATTTCAGGCTGGTAGATAATGGGCATTAACTGAGAGTGATTAATTCAACATATATTAATTCAGGACCTACTAAGTACTGTAGATTTTTCCAGTAGACAATGAAGAGATTGTGCTTTGATGTTGCTGAGGTGACAGGTAAACAAGGAGTGACATAATTTATGCAGTATGAAAGAATACCACATAAAGTTTTGCCCATGGTCCAGACCAAGACAGGATTCTCTTGAGAATCCTGTAGCCTTGTTATCTTCTCCATTAGTCCAGTTCTTTTAGCTTAATTGCACATGTAGTATTATTAAATACTAAGATGGAACATAGAGGGACATATATGTTATAGTATTGCCTATAGAAAGGCAAAGGCAGTTATAAGAATTTTTTTTTTTAAATCTCCGGGCTGGAGGTAAAAAAGAAAACTAACCTTAAAAAATAACAAATTAATAATTTTGATGGCAAATAAAAGTAGACTTCTAAAAGCAAAGCCTGGTCAGTTAGAGGTCCCAACTGTTAATGCCAGCAATACAAGAACCTTTAATGGGAATCCATCTATTCCATTTCAGACTCCTGAAGTGGATGAAAGCTGTAACTGAGACAAGTCTTCATGGGAATGGGGGCCTAACAGAAACATGTCATGGTACATTGTGCCCTTGTAAGTTAGTTTTTTGTACTCCTAAAGAAGTAGAAGTTTTAGGTGCTAACATGCAAGAAATCAGCTACAAAGAACCTTTTCTTTTTCCATCATTGGTGTAGAAGGTGAGTTGTGTTTCTTCCCCAGTTGAGAGACAATGACAATGCCATAGGTGGTTGCTCACTTTGTAAAACTCATCGCAAGTAGCTTGCTTCTGTGCTGAAAATAAAAATTAGAAGTGACTTGCTAAGAAGAGATACTAAAGGGAGGCCTACCATCTCATTTTCAGTGTTAATGTTTCAGCACCCGAAAGAAAATGAGATTTACAACCATACTTAGAAAGAAAATTGTTTCATCATTCCCAACATATTGCTACTAATACCAGTCCTTAATGTGCTTTGTAAAAAACTCAATACTTTTGTAACCCATCAAAATTTGAAAGAAATAGATAGGGAGAAGAAAATAGAAGACATATCAGCATGGTCATGAAATTTTCTGCCGTGTTGTGTTAGAATCAGTGATAAGAAAGTGGGAGATGTCTGTTCTCTGTTATTGATTTCAGAGTAAAAAGGTATTGTTTAAAAGTGAGCACACTATTGCCAAATCTACCTGGCTTTTGGGTTTATTGTTGTGTCTGGTAGTTAACAAAAACTTCGTAGATATTGATGTAGTGGAATAAATCATTACCAATTTGAGTAAAATTATAGTATATTTAGACATTTGCCCCTGGTTTTCTGTTCTTCGAGAAGGGATTACACTTTATAAACCCAAGATGTCAGGGTAATTTCTGATTGAGCCATGAATTCTAAACTCCGATTAAACATATTCATTAAATAAATGACATACTCCTTAATTTAATCTAGCCAATTTTGCCTGTCCAGAGTAACTGGGCTTTTTCCCTTATGTTCATTTATTGAGCAAATAGTCATTGTGCCCCTGCTAATTGGCAAGCACTTTGCTACCATAGAAGGTGTCACAGGGGCAGAGCAGACGTGCTTTCGCCTGCTAGAAGATTGTGGCAGGTCCCAGATGAAATTCTTTGTTGCAGATAAAGATTTTCAGGATCACCACTTCCTTTGCTCTTTGAGGCAGTGATTCTGTCTTTTAGTCCTTGTAAATATGAGGTGGGAATTTTACTTCCCCATTTAAAGCTAAGAGAACAAAGGCCTAGAGAACTTTTTTTTAATTGCTCATGGTCATAACTGGTATGTGGCAAAACCAGCATTTGGACCCAGATTTGCCAGAATATTTCTGCTATACTCATGTCAAAATTATACTTTTACATTTCTTTATAAATCTACACTAATTCTTTTAACCCGTGTTCCCTTGTACACATATATTCCTTTGCTACAGTTATATATCCATTTCACAATTATTTCACAGTGCGGGTTTCTGAAATTTTAGAATTCTTATTTATGAGGTGTTTTTGTTTGTTGTTTTTGTTTTGTTTTGTTTTGAGACAGGTTCTTGCTTTGCATCTCAGACTAGAGTACAGTGCCATCATCATAGCTCACTGCAAACTCTAACTCCTAGGCTCAAGTGATCCTCCTGCCTCAGCCTCCTGAGTAGCTGAGACTACAGGCACATGCTACCATCCATGGCTAATTTTTTTTATTTTTTGTAGAAACAGGATCTTGCTCTTGCTCAGGCCAGAATTATTATTTAAATCAAAGTAATGATATGGCATCTGCAAATAATAGTAATGGTCTGTGTTCATTGGGCCAAAAATGGCCTTTTGCCTGTTTTCTCAGCAAAAGATTTTATTAGGGTACATCCAATCCTATTTGTTTACATATTGTCTATGGTTGCTTTCCTGCTGCAGAAGCAGAGTTGAGCAATTGCAAAAGAGACCATGTGGCCTATAAAGCTGAACACATTTTACTATCTGGTCTTTACAGAATAGTTTGCTGACCCCTAATACTGACTATAGGACATGACTATGAAGTTCATATATTTCAGATAAGACCCATATCATGTTAATTTCTTTAAGGTAGTTTTCTTACAGTTAGAGGCAGGCTAGTATAGTGTTTAAGAAGGAATTTAATAATTTTATGGCCTTGGGCCAGTTAAGTAACCTATCTTTCATGTGTGCAGTGTAGGTGGCAATGTTACCTTGCATGTTTATAGTGAGAATGACTTTAAATAATCTGTGTTAAGCACTTACCATAATTCCTGGTAAGCATTCAATTTTCAATTTGTTTTACAAGCACAGGCTGCCCAGATTGGAATCTTTTCTCCACGGCCTACTGACAGTGTAAATCTGTATAAATCAAATAACCTTTAATCTTCATTGCTTCCTTTTATAAAATGGGTATTAATGTTACCTACCTAATATTTAACTATTCTGTGAGGATTAAATTAAGGAAGTCATGGGAAACGCTAAGCATAGTTTTTGGTATACAGTAAGTGCTCAATTAACTTTAGCTGCTTTCTCAGTTATGGTTATAATCACCATTCCTATCCTCCATTGTATTCTGAACATTAGAGAACTAATGATTACTGCTAATCAAGAGTGCCAAAGGTGAGCCCACACATTGACTTTTAATTATAAAAAGCATAAATGTGACCAATCTGTATCTACTGGCATAATAGAACTAATTTTTTTGAATTTTTAATTATTATGGGTGTGTAATAGTTGTGTATCTTTATAGGGTACATGTGATGTTTTAATATAGACACGCAGTGTGAATTAATCAAATCAGGGTAATTGGGGCATCCATCGCCTCAGGCGTTTATCGTTTCTTTGTATTAGGAACACTCCAGTTTCACTTATTTAGTTATTTTTAATAGAGCTGATATATATAGACATTATGTTATGATAAATAAACAGCTCAAACTCTGTTTCTTGCTTAAAATGTTTTCGTGAGTATATGTTGTATATTAAAGTACCTGCAGTTAAGTTTTATGTCCAGCTAAAAAATTGAACAAGATAGTATTAAATACCTCTGCATTTCAAGATAGAGTTTCATTTCTTATGGGTGTTTTAAACGTCATGGAAGTTCTATGAAATAGACAGAGGCACTGATATAGGTGGCTCTTCTACCATCTCATAGGATGATGAAAGCTAGAAAGTTCGATCTGAATGTTGCTTACCTTGGTTTAAATGACTGACTTTGGCAGAATTAAATTATTATTGTTCTCCTTCTGGGGACCATTAATCTGGGAGAAGCACCATTTGATTTACTGCTGTACATTTTACCAGTATCAACAAGGCATTTCAAGGTATCGGCCATTGCATTGGTTGTTGGGGACACAAGGATATGAATAAGGTGGCTTGCTCAGGATGCTTCTAGCCTTATCTGCACAGTCCTTGAGAGGGCTGAGTCTCCCTGAGCTGGCTAAGAAGAAACTTTGGCAGCGTGGAGGAAAAAGGAAGTGCTCAGCCTAGGGGTGGAAGTTTTCACCTAAGTCATCATGGGGAAGGTGGCATTTGAGTGATTATAAAGGAAGAACAGGGATTTACCAGGTGATAGAACACCAAATAGAATGAAGCTACTAAGTATTTCAAATAAATCAGAATAGCTTGTGTTGATCTCAAGGGTAGAAGAAGCACACCTTAACTTGAATTCTCATATCTCCGTTGTTACTTATTTGTACTGAACATGACACAAAGTCACCTCTAATTCACCAACAGGATTCTTGCATATCATTCATATCTAACTTTTCACAAAATTTGGGGTAAACTGTGAGTTTGACTTGCTGTAAACATGAAGATGAACTCACTTGAGACCTCTGTAGTAGCAAGCCACCCAAAAATGAAGATAAAGCTCCAGGGAGTTTGGAAACAGGTCAAAGGGACAGTGGCTCCTCCTTTTAGATCAAGCCTTGGGCCTTTTCCTCTGTATTATCTGCTTGTTTGTTTGATTATTTATTATTATTATTATTCATTTAGAGACAAGGTCTTGCTCTGTTGCCCAAGCTGGAGTGTAGTGACATGATCATAGCTCTCTGTAACTTTGAACATCTGGGCTCAAGCAATCCTCCTGCCTCAGCCACTGAGTAGTTGGGACTATACAGCTGTACGCCACCACGCCCAGCTAATTTAAAAAAAATTTTTTTTAGAGATGGGATCTTGCTATGTTGCCCAGACTGGTCTGAAACTCCTAGCTTCAAGCAGTCCTCCCTTCTTGGCCTCCCCTGGTGCTGGGATTATGGGCATGAGCCACTCTACCCAATCCTCCTCCATGTTTTGAGTAAGGTGGATAGGATTTAATCCTACCCTGGCCCAGAGTGTAGCATACCTTCTAATGATGTGGAGAGAACTGGTATCAGCACTAACCATAGATGTGACAGGTGGCAGCCTGTCATTGAGTGCCCCCATAGCATGGCAGCCATTGATTTCGAGGTGTTTGATACACACTTTTATAGAGGCAGAGCGAAGCAGGACATTGATATGTATCTTTCCATGTAGTTTAATGGTCTCAATGTAGAAAGCCCACTCTGATCATTAGGTTGCTTAAAACATGAGACCAAGGAGGAGAGCCATGTAGACTTGTGTGCGTGCATGCACACGTACATCATTTTCTATTTCTTAGTATTACCTTTCTTGAGATATAATTTGCATGCCATAAAGTATAGAATCCAGTGGTTTAATATATTCCCAAAAATCTGTATTGCCTTTTGGAAAATTAGATTTTTGAACTTGGTTTTGCTTGCAGGTTTACATGGCTAAGTTATTTTTCACCTTGCATTTCTACACTGTTTTACTCATGTCAAGTTTCTGTAATTCACTGTTAGAATAACTGAAGTAATCAGCTAATAATACAATTATATCTGAATTTTTAAAAAATAAAAAAGAATTTCTATCCAATTTAACAACAAGCCAAAAACCAGATTTTTAAAAAATACTAGTCTTTCTCATGTTTTTCTCCAGATCAGTTGCTTTTAAAAAATTATGCAAATGCCTTAGGCACAATTGTACATCTACTCAAGAGTTTGCAATTAAGAAAAAAATTAACTCTAAAAAAAGAAATCCAGCAAGTTAGGGAATGATTCGTTTAAATGTGCATACATTTTCACGGGCACACCTTGTTAACTAATCCAAGTAGCTAAGATCAAGTAGAGGCTTAGATTCCTTGGACAGGTGGCAGAGCTGTGGGTTTTAATGGAAACCTTTAGTTCCACTGTAGAAAAATGAGTTGTTTTTGGAGTTTTTAAAAGCAGAGTGGATTACAGCCTAAACATCTGCTTCTCTCAATCTTGGACCTTTTTTGCCCTTTTGAAAATTCATCTTTGGTTTCCAGCCACCTCTTCCAATGTGTCTGACCTTTGTGATTTTGCTAAAAGAGTGAAAAGTCAAGGGCAGGCATGACCGAATGAATCTCCTATAAAAATGATGTTTGGGAAAAACTCCTCAGCCTTCAAAACAGCAGTGTGCATTTTAAAAATAAAGGGACTCTCCTAAGGTGAAAAAGGAGTTTAGGGCAGAAGAAATCTTTGCACTGTGTTTTGTTTATAATGGTAAGACTGTTCAGGTGTTTTAACTATGAGTTAGGGTTATCTCTTTCTTGAATTTATATATGTTCTTATTTGGTATAATTTCTGAGACAGAACATAGGTAGAAATTTCATGTTGCTTGCATGTGATTTTTAGGTTCTTGATGTTTCATGATAGAAGCAAAGAAAGGTCTTGCTGGCCAATTCTCATGATGCTATCTATTTTGGAAATGTAGTAGCTTTTGTTACCCAGGAATTGTGAGGTCTTGGTGACTGCACAGTAGCCTTGCTGGGCAAAATTACTAAACTGCAACACGAATTCTTCTGGATTTGCTTGGGCTATGGCAGTGTTTCTCAACTTCTGCACTATTTGTGTTTTGGGCCAGATAATTCTTTGCTCTGGGAGACTGTTCTCTCCATTGCAGGATATTTAACAGCATCCCAGGTCTCTACCCACTAGATGCCAGTAGTTTTGATGACCACAAAGGTCCCTGGGAAGGGCTAGGAGAAAGAATCTTTCTGTTTGCAAAACACTGGGCTATGGTTATTGAGATCTACGGTGATGACCAGCTTCAAATACATGAATAGAGTAATACTTGTACAATACTGTGTCTCATCTCAATGCCAGCTATAACTCCTAACTCAGTGTTTTGCCCATTGCAGGTAGGACAAGAATTCTTGCCCATTGGACAAGAATAAGTAATATAAAGAAAAATATGATAGTCAGAAATATGATAAGTATGCTTTTAATAAGGTAAAAGCAGCTGTTTGATGTGTTATGTAGCCTAGTAGCTTTATTTAGGGATAGAAAATAACACAAAATGTTGACTGAAAATATTGCATATGCATATTTGCCACATAGTGAGTTATGAAGGTAAACTGCCTTCCTAATTTTGTTTTTTATTTTTCTGAAAGAAATTCACTCTCCTCTGGTACATCGTTATAAAATAGCAAATTGTGGTTAGCATCTATATTGTGACCAGGAACACAGCTGTTCTCAGCTGGAGTCTGCTGGTTCTTTCCTACTGGGGGTTGTGACAAGAAGCCAGTTAACAGGGAGAGGTGGACATGCTCAATCGCCCCCAGAAGAGGACATGGAACAGCAAGACCATTCTTCCAACCTCTGACTTAGAACTAGAAGCATCCTTTTTTTGCAAGAACAGAAATGCCATCAAACCCTTTCTTTACAGAAAAGTACATTCTAACCCCTTGATTTTATCTCAGCTTTCTTCATTATTTTTCCCAAGTAAAAATAAAAGCTTTGGTATTTCTAATGTTCTGGCATGTTAAAGGAATGATGTCACTTGAATTCAGACTTCTGAGAAGTCTGATGTTTTCATAGACTTAAGATGAATAAGAGAATTATTATCTTGGTATTGGATTTAAAGCAGATGTGTTAAAGCTGTTTTAATGTTGTTTAAGACAGGACAGAACTGCAGATTAAAATAAATAAATATGGGTGATCTGTTCACATTAACTTTTTGAGATGTATAATTTAGTCTCTAGACTCTACTAGTTTTATGTTGTATCTCTCTTTTCCCAAATATATGTGGACTTCTTTTAGTAAGCCAAAACCAGTGCAACTTTTACTTATTCTTCCCCTCTGGTCCTTTTGGAAAGTGGAAGTGATCCATAGGTCTGGAGTGGAGCTCGAGTCCTGGGTGATGCTGATCCTGCTGGTCCATGGACTGTACTTTGAGAAGTAAACTTTAGTAGCATCTCTTGCCCTCTATATGGTGTAGATTTGGGGCATTGAGACAGGGAATAAGAAACTGAAAAGGAAAACTGTCTTGTGTCTCTAGTTTTGACATTTCAACTGCATTTCAAAGATTTGGTTGATCACGTTGCTTCTCAATGTGATCCATTCAAGAGGATTTAATATCCATTCAGGTCACCCAAGGCTCTTGCTAAACATAACTCCTGAGTCTATAGATCTAGAATGGGGCTTGAGTCCTGGGTGACGCTGATCCTGCTGGTGCCTGGACTATACTTTGAGGAGTAGACTTTAGTAGCATTTCCTGCCCTCCATATGGTGTAGATTTGGGGCATTGAGACAGGGAATAAGAAGCTGAACAGGAAAACCATCCTTGTAGATGGTGTGATTGTTCTTAGTATATTAGCAAATGTCACTAAGCGTGAGAGAATCCTGAAATGTTTACCCACGGATCCTTTTTTTTAAAAAGAAAAACCCCAAGACCAAGGAAATTAAAAAACTCTCACCGTCTCCCTACATAGATAATTGCTACTAGTTTCTCTTGTGTCCCTGTTTTTTCTCATTGGCGTGGTGGTGTAGCCAACTCCTACTAGCCTGTAAAAGCTGATTATTACAGCATTGAGGAATTTGTGAGCCACAGCCATTGGTAGCTTCCAACACCAGTGGTGGGAGTATTTACACCATGGGAATTGGCATGCTCTGTACCTCTGAATGTTCTGTTTTTTGTATTTCTGGAGAAAGCTAATTTCCCAGGATATTCCTGCCTCTTATCCAATAAGAAAAATCACTTTTACTTATTTTCCCATACAGGACAGACATATCTTATTCAGAGTTTGAGCTTCTGGTTAATACTCTGTTGCACTTCAGACTAAACACACAGTTCAGTGAAGAGCAATTTTATTCCCATAACAAGCAGGAAACAAAGGCTGAGGAAAAATCATAGTGATACCATTTTGTGAATGCTCACTAACAGCTCCAGCGTGAGAATACTGATTAGTCTAAATACTTTACAAGTAAATCTCCTTCAGGTGGCATTTTATAAATAATCTTTCATCATGGAAGAGATGTGAGAATTGGGTCAGGTATAATTAGAATGACAGATGTATTGGCTAGCCTTAGAGAATTAACACAATTCAGTAAAAAGGCTAGGCAATTGCAGATATCTTCTAGAGACTTCCGTGACAAATTAGCACCCATCATCTCATTTCATTACCATGCACAGCTGTTTGCATCATTTGTTTGTATTTCAATCCGTATTTGGAGCTTAAGTGAGATTTGTCATAAGACTTCAGTTCAAGCTTGCTTGCCTAATTTTACATGCTTCTGTTTGGTAAAATATGATTACTAGGTCATAAATATTTCATCATTTATTGCCCTGATCAGAGTTTTCTAAACATGTCTTTTGATGACTACTTGCTAATATGTGCAAGCACGTGATAAATGCTCTTTTCTATTAAAAGTACATGATTCTAGCATTGGGAAAAACTCATTCTTAAAAAATAACTAGTTTTTTAGTATGTCGACTGTTAAAAATTTTTCATCTATAAGAATCGAACACAAATTTGTCTACTTATTTCTTCAACAAGTTTGGTTTTAATAACTTAGGCTCATAAAGTGTCACCATATAGTAACATTTAGAATTGCAGCAATAATTTTATCAAGCATAAAAATGAATTCGTTTTAAGTATAGTGAGGTCAACCTTTTTCATTATTAATGGATTGAATGACTAGACAGGTAAATCAAAATTTATTGGAAATTTTAAAGATACATATTGATAGTGAATTTCAATACTTATATCCTGATTTTCATTTTATTTCACCATTATATTAAGCAGGTAATTTATTACAAAGACAAACAATATTTGTCATCGTACATTTGCCCTTTTACTCTACTTTAAAGTTGGAGGAAAAGAGTACAAGATACATAATTTTCAATTCAATGAAAGGAGATATATTCGTTATATATATGAAGTTTAATTGAGCATGTATTCTTTTAGAATACAGAGAAAATCATGCTACATAATGTTTTTGGTTTTTTTAAACTTCAGAATATATAATTTCTAGCTTTCTTAATATAAACATAATTTATTTAGTTCAATTATTCAAGTGATTGCTTTCTCAAAATTCCTAAATTCAAAACGTACATACAGTACGGTTTGATTTCACATAGACTGAGGATAATTGAAATTCAATTATTAAAAGTGAAATCATAATAAAAAGCTTTACATTCTAAAATTTATCTTTAGTGCTCTGCTTAAAGCTAATTATTTGCTAATCTATTAACTTTTCTTTGTAAGAAGGCAATAGAATTATCATACATTTGAAAGTGGAGATTTTCTCCCCATCCTTGTTGCTAGTTTCATAACTGTCTTCATTCTGAATTTGTTAAAAAGTGTAGAATTAGCTTTCAAACTTTGGTTGTCCACAAAAAAACTTTGCTCCAGTTTGAAATTCTTATTCAGAGTTAATTTTTTGTGGTTGAGCTTTATTTTTTGAACAGCAAGTTTATATAATGCAGAAAGCTTTGGCTTCGTTTCTGTATCGTATTTTGTATTATATTGATTTTTAGAAAATGGATTGTAGTGTGGAAACCAGCACAGATCTCAGCAAGGGTTTCCCTTACAAAGATTTAAAATGCATGGAGTTTGGTTAGAAGCACATAAGTTTGCCTTCTGTTTTGTTTACACCGGCATTTCAATTTATAAAATGGTGTTTTTGGCTTGAAGGGTGAATATGGTTGTTGTGCAAGAAAAGATAATCCTTCCTTGCTAGCAGAGTTCAGCTAAGAGAATATTAGAAAACATATTTGTGATCTTAAAAGTTTAAGAGGTTGAATATGAATAAGCAAAGATTGTCATTCTTAGATGTTCATGTAAGTTTGTGTAACAGATGTTTCTGTGTAACATTTCTCTTTGAGAAATATCACTGCCTCTATTTTTCTGGGCAAATTTTCTCCATTATTATCTATAATATTTACTTTGAATGAAAATCAAGGTGGATTAGAATTCAAAAAATGTTTAACAAAGCATTTTAAAATCTTACTCTTTCCATTTATTAATTTTAGATTTTGAGAAGATAATAAGCATGAGAAAAGGAAGACAAAGGTTTTTTTTTTGTTTCTTAAATTTATTTTTTTTCAATTTTATTTTTAAGTGACAAATAATTGTATATATTATATATTTGGAAGATGCAGTTTTAATTTTCAGATGGGAGTCAGTTATATAATCTCTAATTAGGCATGCTCTATATTTAGTGGATGACATTGTAAATAGTTTTCCACTGAATGATAATAGTAATTAACATGATGAAACAGGTTTTTTGCTGAATTTTTTTAGCAGTTTCTATAGATTAGGAAAGAAAAAATTATCCTATTGAGAAAAATTATTCCTATTGAGAAAAATAGAAAATCATGTAAACACAAGCATTTGAAATCTCTCTTGATTTTTTTTTTCCCTCTGTATATAGTCATTTAGCTTATAAATGATATATTTCAGGTCTGATTGCTTTAAATCACTTCTACTTGGTTAGAATCTTGAATTGTTAGAGTCCCTGGTTATTCCCCATTGCTACAAAGAAATTTAAAAGAAATTTTCTCAAACTGAGAATTGTAGTCCTTTGGGGGACTTAATTTTAAGTGATAAGAGAGTCAAGGAGACAAGATTAAAATTCTAAGGCAAACTGAGCTACCAACATTCCTCTTCTTTATTTTTTTTTTTTAGGTGAGGATTTTTGTTTTTACTTGTTTCATATAATTGTATTTTTAATTCGTGCAGTTAAAAAAATTAACATAAAGAGACCTTGCATGGTCTTCACCCAGTACAATGTCACAACTGTGAATTTGACATTTATTCCTTAACTCTTCTTAACCAAAGTACGTGCTCTTTTTCTATACCTGTTCTCTTCTGAGTCTCTCTGACCATTTCTTATATGCTTTTTAATATAAAAGCATTAGCATCATACTTTCCTAGTGCAGACCCTAGTTATACTGCAGCTTGTTTCAGACCAAGTAACTTCTCTTTTCTACTACATGGACAATTGTTCTGGAAAGATAAAGGATTAGAGAAAAGGTCAGAGAGACTAAATAGTTGTGTGCCCTACAGTAGAGTAGGAAGATAATGGTGTGTGAGGGAGGATAAGTAATCCAATTCTGAGTCCTCTCTGTAATCAGCTTCTCTGCTCTAGAAAGTTGATGTTGTAGTCAGAGCCTTGAGGGAAAGCAATGGGAAGTGCCAGATGGTTAATCAATGATGCTGATAATTGAGGGGGTTAGAACGAGAAACTCTCTTTCACCAGGACAGGGGTTCATGTTAGAGAAGGCCTGTCTGGGCTCTGTCTGGTACTGGTGCAGGTGGGATATGCTCCTCCGTGGCAGCTGCTGAGAGCCAGCTGGATGAGGTGGCTATCTTTTAGAGATTGAGAAGTGACAAAGAAACACCCTTAGTCCTGTTCTTCCAGGCTCACATACATTGAATCCTCAGTACATTATGTAGTTGGCGTTAGATTAATGCAGTGTTATGCCTACCCAGGGCCACATTTTCTCAGCTGTCCTTTTGTATGTGAGTACTTGTAGAAGTGCATGCTGTTGCCCACAGTGCCTCCACCTTGGACTCCACCCAGGTCATGACACTCTTTGGGGCTATTCAAAGTCAAGAGTGCCAACAGCCCTAACAAGGTCAGGAGAGCCAACCCAACACTCCCCAAATGGAGATTATCTCACTCTTTTCTTGACCTTTTCAGAAGGAAAGAATCAAGATTTTTCTGACTGCTGGAGACTACAGTAAGAGTTGTGTGTTCATCGTGTAGTTTATTCTGTTTACTTAGTTGACATATGAATGGATTGGCCTGGTTTCTACAAATTAGCTGCAATAAAGGATTTCAGAGCTATTTCAGAAGGGGGTAGAAGTAAAATAAAAGTGAATGTATCATGCGTTTCACTAGCAGGAGAGGAAAATTATAATATATTATAATGCCATTTGGGTTCTGGACTGGGAGATTTTTGCCTTTATTAGAAATAAGAAATTGGTACTAGGTCACATGCAGGGGCAAATGTATATTACCTCCTTTGAGCATCATTTTTTAATTTCATTACTTGTACGACCCAGGATTCTACCGCTTTTCCTTAGCACATAAAAAAACTCACAAAGATAAGTGTCCTACACCTGTAGAGATGTGACGTCCACAATGGGGCCTGTGGCAGAGAAGTATCAGAAGACCATATTTGGTGCTAAGTGTGAGGATTTGCATAAATCGTTAGGGCGTGGCGAATTTGGTTGCCAACACTTCTATGACTGTGGGGCAAAGGGACTCCACATCTCCAGTGGTAGCAGTGGCCACAGTGCTTGCAGTCCCAGTGCCAACTCCAGCAGCACAGGGTCAGCAGCCACTGTGGCCTTGTAGTCTTGTTGGCATTAACACTGCCTCAGGAAGAGATTAAATAATAGGTATCACCATGTCTTAGAAACATGAGAGAGCATATGCCATGAACATGTACAGATGAGCAAAGGAGATGCAGAGAAGGAGGCAAAAGCCAACCTGCAAATGTTAGTTACAGCTGAGGGAGAAGATACAGTCCAGGAGTAGAGATTGCTGATGGCTGTGATTGGCAGGGCTCCTACAGCTGGAGCGTGGCTTTTAGTTCTGCAGTCCAGAAATTGCTCTGTCAGTAACTTAGAGGGGATACAGCTCCCCAAACCAATTCACCCTTTTGTAAGTTAAGATGCCAGTCCTGTAATTTTAGAGGATAAATAAAATTGCCAAGTGGGTAGGAGACTTGTATCATCAGGTCTGCTGATTTTCATCCTGCAGAATTCTATACAGAAAGCCAATTCAAAAGACGTGCTTGGGGAATGGGGATTTTCGAAGCAGCAGTACTGAATGGAATGGCCTTATGATGGATGATAGTGAGCTTAATGCTCTGGAAGCCAGATGTTTCCATCTGGAAACCATCCCAAGAGAGTCAGATCACCTTAGATATCTGTTACATGAGGCATTTCTCCTGCAAAGTATTTGACTCTCATCTTCTGGGCTCAATGCTGACTGTTCCTACTCTGTTGACATTATGCTGGTGGCAACTTCTGGTTTTGCCAGCACTTTATTGCATCTGCCACAAGAGCAATGTGTGTAGGGAGGTAGCATGATAGCTCCATTTATGTTGACACAGTGGGTCTTTGTCTTTGATTGGTTGATTAAAATCAATCTGTTGAATATTCCTAACTTGCAAGGTCTGGATCATGCATGGCTTTTATCTTTCAGAAAGGTATCTTTCTCTTGGCATGTTAGTAAAACTAAGAATAAACAAGACATCTGTGTGTGCTAAGGCATTAGCCTAGCAAGGGCAGGACACAAACCCAGAGGGAGAATTGGAGCTGTTGTTTCACTTCCAACAAAAATGGGATGTACATTGGAGGTAGAGTTCTAATTCTATTCATGATTAACTTTGTGAATGGAATTGGATGGGTTACTTTGCTTTGAGTCAATCGGGGATTATGAAACTGATCTAGGGGAGGATGGCAAAATGTGTTTGCAGGTAAGATGTGTTTTTAATGTAAAACAATGCATGTGTGTATTAACAAATTATAGTTGGTGGACTGTGTTTTATTGTCTGGAATGTGCCTTTTCAAGGTTCATATAAATATGTAAAATATACAAATACTACATATTTTCATATATATCTAGTATATATGTATTAAAATATATTAATATTATTTTAAAACATATTTTAATGTACAAATAAGATGGTCTTAGAGTTAATGTCATCTACTGTAAGTCATATTTACAGATACTACAGGTTTTCACATACAGTCAGCAGACAGGCTGTCTCTCCCCAAAACTGGAAAACATTAAAAATATGGGTGATTAATTTTATACTCAAGTGAAGGTGATTATTAAGAAAAACAACCTATTGCATGTGAGAGCTTAAACTTTTGCATCACAACCAAAACAGTCCCACAGAGTTGACTTTTTAAAAGAGAAGTTTATTTTTTATAATGGGGGATTGTTTTGATGTGCAGACACCTTCCATCATTTAATATTCATTCATCTAAAAGCAGCCAAATCATCTTTTCACTTCCGGCCAGAATCTTTTTATTGCTACTGAGCACTGTGCTCATAAAACCAGTGGAGAATGCCCTGCTTTGTTTCAGAGGTACCTCTCCAGTCCTGGTGGGTAATTAAATTTCTCAGTCAATGTTGCATAGATGCTGCCTAATGAACCCAGTCTAAGTCAGCACTGGGAGGATTAGTACATAGGACAAGAAACGTGTGTACGTGAACAGCGAGACGGTGCCTTTTCATGCTAAATGTGGTTCCCCACATCTCCTCTGATTAGAGGTGTGCTCTGAACAAGCCGAGACGGGGCCATGCCGAGCAATGATCTCCCGCTGGTACTTTGATGTGACTGAAGGGAAGTGTGCCCCGTTCTTTTACGGCGGATGTGGCGGCAACCGGAACAACTTTGACACGGAAGAGTACTGCATGGCCGTGTGTGGCAGCGTCAGTAAGTGGACCCTTCTTCGAGCCTGGCCACCTTTCGTCTCTCTTGCCACTGACTCTGCTCTTTGTAACAGATTGATTTTCCTGGTTCTTGGGAATGAGCCTGTTGCTACCACTAACCACATTTCTATCGACTTCTCTAATTGCCCAAAGTCTCCGCAGTATGTTCAATCATGAGCACACCTCTCCGTCTTTCTCTAATAAAGCATGGCCATGGATGTGTTCCTCTACTAGCTGTGGTGGTAGATACGTCTTGCAATCTGTAGGGACTTTGGAGTGCTTCTCTTTACGACAAAGCTAGAGTGGCTGTTTTGTCTTCTTTGCAGCCATGTCTGCAAATGCATATTTAATGTGTTTGTCTGTGTACATATGTGTTTGTGTTTATGCATGTGCACTACTTGTGCAAATACCGTCTACCACTGGAAGCCTGGCTGACGAAGCTTGGATTGCATTGACAAACGTGTATGGCTGTGATGAATATCTTTCGGTTTTTTCATAACGTGTGTCTTTTAATGTGATAATGAGGGAATGGGACTGAATTGAGCACAGGCACCTCATGTGCCAGAGGGTAGAGATGCCCATGGTTGCCCTTGAGCTGGGCACACAGACATGTGCAATGTCAAGTTTCCATGTCCTTTTTTGAAAATAGAAGAAAACTCTTAACGTTAGAAACTTTCCATGACATAAGGCTCAGGGAATATAATTTTCAAAGTCTTTTTCTTGAATGTTAAACTTTTCATAATTCTGGAGGATAAATATATGAAGTCATGGTGACTTAACTGCAAAGTGAAACTGTACCCTAAACAGATAAATTCTCAGGAGGTAACATACCAAATATATGAGACTTCTGCTATTGTTAGCAGCCTTCCAAAGTTAAATCCCCAATTTTATTTGTTTATTAATTTTTGTTCATGTATAGGAAGTTTGGACTACTCAAGAAGTAATTGCTCAACTTGATTAACTAAAGATGAAACTCAGTAGTTGTGCATTTCTTCTTTGAGAAACTCCTGCTTTTTCTCTCCTATGTTGCAAGGGTAGCAGCTACCATTTCCTGCCTGGCATTCTGAGGATTATATAAATTGTTTTCCAGCTGGATCATAGGATTAAGCAAAACAGCAGAAGGACCTGCACCATTAAGACCTTCCATTGTGAAGGAGCCCAGTATCTAAGTGGAATCTAATGGAAAAGTTCCTGTTGGTCTCCTGCCATTACCTGTGAATGAGATGACTCTACTTCAGTTCTGTGTGTGAACAGGTGTAGGAACTGGTAACCCCAAGGTTTTTTTTTTTTTTTCTGGCTGTGATTGGATAATTGCAGCTTCTAGCTCAAATGACTCTCTTCTTCAGTTTCAAACAAAGAAGTCAATTAGGTCAGGTAATACGAACACAATGAGGGGATTCTGTCTCTTATAGCCCTGAAAACAAAGGGCTCTTATTACAGTGATTCTAACTGGTTTAGTGGCTCAGGGCAATCTCCTGGCAGATTTCCAACATTTTTCTTTCTTTCCCAGAGGTGGATTTATTTTCTGGAATATCACATATTTTGGTAATAAGAAAGAGGTTTGTTTGTTTTTAATTATGAGCAGTGATGAACTTGCCTGCCTCAAGAGTTAGAAGCTATCCCCTTACTTCATCCCAGCACTGCCCTTGCCCTCCCTCTCCCTCTCTCCTTTTGTTCAGTTTGGGCTAGGAATAAGCAGTGGGCCTCACAGGTCTGGTGAAGGTGCCCTGGACAGCACACGCTTTGCTGAACGATTTGCAAAAAGTAGATGCTTCCAACAGGGATGCATTTAGATAAGGCTATTTAGTTTTAGAGGGAATAGGTTACAGAATAATAGATCAAGAAAATAAAGGCAAGAGGCTAAAGGTCGATTAGGGGGGTGGACAAGTATAAGTGGAGAGTAATGCCTCGACAAATAGCCTTAGACCAGATCCAGAAGCTATAGCATGAATGGGTGAGCTCTGAGGGAACAGAAGGGAACTAACTAGTGGTGTTTGACACAACACAGAATAGGAACAAGAATCCTCTTAACAGGTTACTTGGATGTACTATCAGGGACAAAATATCTTGCATTCTAAGATGTTAACCTCTTGTGAAAATAGATCCTGTGTTTATATATTTACTTCGGTTCTATGGAGGGACCAAAGCTCAGGATATTTTAGTTTTGTTTTTTTTTTTTAATTCAATGATTTTGTTTGTTTGTTTTTATTTTGTTTTTGGTTAGTGGAATTGCGTGAGTTTCAGCCATCCTTACCATGTTTCTGTTTTTGTTTTTAGTTATGTTCTCTTATTTTCTCCATAGTGTCCCAAAGTTTACTCAAGACCACCCAGGAACCTCTTCCCCAAGATCCTGTTAAACGTATGTTGTCATTCATCTGGGGGAAAGGGCAGAGGGGAGGAGGATTTGCACGGCTGGATTGTAACTCCGGCATCATCACCTTCTTTGCATGGTTTTGTGTTTCTTGAACACCTGTCTTTTAATAAAATGTTTCTTCCCATTGCCTTGATTGTAATTCTGTCTAATTTTGCCAGACAACTTCAGATGTCAGGCTAAGACTACAGACTAAGAATCTTTTATTTTTGATCAATTTCCTTTTTAGTTAGTGTGTTTATTAAATATTGTATATACAACATTATTGTCTTTTATTTGGCATCAGTGTTTTATTTCTTAAAGGTTACCAAGATGCATGATTTAACAGGAGACTTTATACATAAGTAACTTGTTTCCTTAGAAAAATATTTAATATTCATGCATTTTAGTAAACAGACTAATTCATGTGCACAGTTTCCAGATACATGTGTTGTAAGACAAATATTTCAACCTCAAAAGTGGAAGATCACTTTTAGACTTTAGGACCACTTCTTCCTCCTTTCTCAGAATGCACAAGAGTGGGTGACAGATGCCCAACTTCTGATTTTATCATTAAAGAGGAGAGAGTGAACTTCCTTTAAAAAAATATATCAACCAACCACTATAGGTCTTACAGTGTCTTATGTTTTGTGATATTATTTCAGTTGTCATATCAGATTAGCTTGGTTTAAAAACTGTGGTTTCAATACTCATATTTGGCTTTGGATTATATCCAGAAATAGATTTATCCAGGTTTAGGTTAGGGGTGATACATACTCCTGATGCCTGCGATTGCTAAAGGAAGAGATACAATTTTATTTCTAGCTTAGATATTTTTTTAAAAATTAGCATTTATATTACATTATCCTGTAATTATGATTATATTACATTATCCTGAAAACCTAGTCTCAAAATTGATGAAACCAGTTATCTTTTTTAAAAAACAATAAATTGCAGATGGAGAATTATGTATTTTACAAAAGATTTCATCCTAAATCGTTACGGTTTTTTAATGGCCTCTGTAAAGTGTTCAGATTAATTCAAATTATGTGTAACGTTTGAAGGATGTGATTTTTTACTGCCACAATAAACACATTTCCTGCTATTGTGAAAAAGCATTTTTCTCTAAAAACCTTGAAAATATGGCAAGTAGGTAGACACAGAAGGACTAGAGAAAAGCAGATATTATACTGTGGTATTGGTGACACATTAATGTGCATGGCATATTGCATTGTTCTAAGCATCTTCACTGATCGTTTATTTTTCTCTAGAATACTTTCTGGACACTTTCCTCATTTCTTTTGTACATTATGAGAAAAGGAGACTTCAAGAGCTTAGTGACTTATACCAAGCCATGGAACATGGCAGGACCAGGTTTGAAACCCAAATGACATTTTGGCTGTGCTCCGCACCAAATGGCTAAGCATTTGTTTCTTACATTATATTCTGGGTTAGTAAAATCGCATTTGGATTCAGAAGCACATTTTAAGAATACAGAAAATAATGAAAAGAGGATGAAGAATATTAACATTTTTCCCTAAATGTCATGAATATAGCACACATCAATAAATTAAATGTCTTTCCCACCCTTTTACAAAACAATGATTATTTTTTCTTTAAGTTTAATTTTATATAATTTTAGCATATAAAAGAATTATATTTTTCATTTTTTTATTAGTTGATGGAAAGAAACATCATTATTTGATAAATTTATTTTTATGACATACACATAACTACTTTTTGCATCATCCACTTTTCCAAACAGATATTGAAAGTCGTTTTGTAATTTTCTCTTTCTCAGTAATTTTCTCCATCCACTTGCAGTGTGTTTGGGATCCTGACACCTTTCCACTAGGAGGATGAAGTGATTTGGGCAGCTATATTTTCTTGTCTACCTACAGAGACTATTCAGTCACAGCAAGTGAAGGGTTTTGCAGTGCTAGTACAAACAGACAGTGAAAGCATATAATTTCTTGTTATTTATAGCCTATGCAGCTATGCAATCTTATTTATAGCAAAGCTGCACATTTGAATTGAAAAAGTCATGGTCATCTGGAGGTCAAATGCAGATAGCAGACTTGATTCAGAGAAAATGAGCCGAACTTGAAGGCAAACAAGCCTGTTTGATTGGATAACTTGGGCTTACTCTTTACTCCCTCACCAACCTAGAGCTAATTGGATGATATCTCTTTGCACAGAGGTGGTTGGTTTTATAAACAGGTTGCTGTTCGGAGCCTCTTCTAGTCAAATAATGAATGTGAAATGAGATAGAAAAAGCTCTTCAGCTGAACTGATACAAGATTACACTTACTAAGAAAATATATGATGGTCTGCATTATATATACAATGATTTTCTTGTCGAGACTTATTATTATAATCAGGCATTCCTAGGTTTCAAATTTTTGTCATAAAAATCAATTTTTGCAGTTTTAGGGACACAGATTTTGTTGTTGTTCTTCTTGTTATCATAAATAAGAATCTAAACCACAATAAGGGATAGAGATATGAGGCTGAGAGCTATGATTTTAGTCATGAGGAGTAAATTCAAAGGATTTGAATCCTTTAAAAAAAAGGATTCAATCCTTTCCTGTTTGGGATAAAGTATATAGTGAGAGATTAGTTGTATCTGATGTTAATTTTGCAACTGCACGTTTGGGCTTAGGACAGTGCAAAAGTTTGACATTCAGTCTGCATGGTTCGGTATTTGTAAACAGTAAAATTATTATATAAATATTTGTGGATCAGTTTATATTTCAAATATGAGAGTATGATTTTTTTTTCTATTGTCGTCCCTGTCAGATTGCATGTCAAAGGGCAGATAGTCTAACTCCTTAATGGCATTTAATCTCACAAGGAGCATCATGCCAGTTTTTAGTTAGCGGATTGTACCATGGGATCTGGCCAAAGAGTGACCCATCCTTGGCTCCTTCACTTGCGGTGACGTGTGGTGCAATCTGTGCAAAGAACAGCTAAACCAGGGTTTCTCCACCTCAACACTGTTGACGTTTTGGTCTGGATAATTAATTGCTGTGGGGGTCTGTCGTATGCCTAGGTATTTAGCAGCATCCCTGGCCCCTTCCCACTAAATACCATTGGCACAAGTCTAGCTGTGATAACTAAAATGGTCTCCAGACTTTGCTAAGTGTGCCCGGGAGGACAAAGTCACCCCTGGTTGAGAACCACTGTTCTGAACTAGTAATTTCCCCACTGTCTGACTGAGGGATATAACTAGGCTGGTGTTAACAGATGTGCTTGCCACTAACTCGAGGGCATGTTGAAGTGTTAGAATGTCAGTAGCCTCCAATTCTCAACAGGTGTTTATGAAATTGAATTTGTGAGACCGCTGTGCTAGCTCTCAATATTTGTGAGATAAGATAGAAGTTGCTGTTGCTGTTCTGGCTATGGTATTAAAGGTCTTAGTTTTTGTTCTCTAATGTAAGCTACAACGGAAGCAGTGAACAGAAGAGTAAACTCCTGGATTGGAAGCATGAGATTCACACATGCACCACCCCTTCCTCCTCTCTCTGTTTCATCTTAGTTTCCTAGAATCCCTAGAGAACAACCATCCGTAGAGATGCCCTGTAGCCTTGCTACACAGGTTACTTGTACCTAGCGATTATGTTTATGAATTTAGGGTCTGTGCAGTGGTGTAGGTCTGGCCCCAACGCAGGATTGAAGAAGTGAAAAAGATTGATTTATAGGCACATCAAAATGGCCCAGATATCATGGAATAGACTAGTACACTGCCAGAGAATATAAAAAGAATTGGAACCTATCAAATCAGGGCAAACCACCACCCCCCAAATTCCAAGTTTGTTGCGTCTGAAGCTTACAATTTGCAAACTGTAGGCTGCTCACCATTGCAGCCTTTGAATGGAAAGCGCCATCTTAACCCCAGGGTGGTCACAAGGACAGGAGTCATGAGACAGAAGTCTTAATGTCCAGGCCATTTAGTCTTTGGCCAAATTTGAACTGTTGTTCTTAATCACACTATTCTTATTCTTCCAATTGTTAAATAGCAAATATTAGTTCCCCATTAGCACACATTCTGTGATACTACTGGACCTACGATATTTTTATAGAACTGCCAAGCATCATGAAAAACAATTAAAAACCTAAAAGATGTGATGGTGAATTAAATTACATGTCACATCAGTGCCAGTAAAATCTATCAGATTGACAAGTATGAAAAGCCAAATCTTTGGGATCCGGAAATGCTTAGAGTAGAAGAATGGCTTTCTCCTCAGAGCTGTTAAGAGTGACTCTGACTGAAAAGAATTCAATTCCTTAGCAAACCAGCATTTTTTAAAAGGGTGGACCATTAACTCTGAATGCAGGTTGAAATGCTTGAGACCAGAAGTGTTTCAGATTTTGGATTTTTTTCAGATTTTAGAGTATTTGCATATTCATGATGAGCTATCTTGAGGGGGGGACCCAAGTTTAAACATGCAATTCAAATTCATTTGTGTTTCCTATTCACCTTATGCAAAAGCTTGAGAGTAATTTGATACGGTATTTTTTAATAATTTTGTGCATGAAACAAAGGTGGTGTGCATTGAATCATCAGAAAGCAAGGTGTCACTATCTCAGTCACCATGTGGTATCATGTCAGCACACAAAAAGTTTACGATTTGGGAGCATTTCAGATTTTCAGATCAGAGATGTTTAACCTGTAGTAAGAGAATGCTCATTATATATGTGCTTTATTTAGCTACTTGCCAAAGAAGAATAAGTGGATAGTTTAATAAAGGGGTCAGCAAACATTTTTCAGTAAAGGCCAGATCATAAATATTTTAGGCTTTGTAAGTCATTTAGTCTCCCTCATAACTACTCAACTTGGAAGTTGTAGCATGAAAGCAGCCATAGACAGTAAACAAAGAGACGTGGCTGTGTTCCAATTAAATATTAATTTTAAAAAAGTAACCAGCAGGCCAACCCCTGGTTTAATACAGCAGTTACTTTGGAAGCCAGGATGTGCCAGGCTGTGTATTTTGAGGGAGGCCAGGAAAGTAATACGAGTACCCTGCTTTCAGTGACTTGATAGTTTTATTGATGAAATGTGGCTGAGGTGTGTCCAAGACTTAAATGACAGTATAAAGGAAACTATGCAAGTGTAGGAAGAGGTTGCTGTGGAAGGAAGAGGCTAGAGTAAAATGATACTGGCTTTATTCTCAAGACTTCCATAGAGACTAACAGTTCCATCTGCTTTTACTACCACAATTTCTATGAATTGAAGATTTTGACTTTTCGAACTCATCTATTGAGTGTTGAGCAGCTAGGATGGATCATCTCTTTATGAGCCTCCATTAATGACATCAAGAATAGCGTTTGACGGATTGACAAAAACAATAACCTAAGGTTAACACATTCTAGATGCCAGTTATTACTGCAATTGCACATAAGTTTCTTAGATTCAGACTTGAGATTGCTTTTAAATTTTGGTGCATTGTGCTAAATAGAGAATATAGATTTTAATAAAAATAATGCCAGCATTCATTCTTTCACATTCATTTCACATATATGACAACATTCCCATGTCAGTGTTTGTCCGTGGGCATAAAAAAGAAATGTAGCTTGACTAAAGTAGAGCAAACACAACATAGATTACATTTTTATTACCTTATGTCCACACGATGCATTGGTAGCGTTCTCAGCCAACTGCGATTGCACTGACTATAAAATAAGCATGATATAGGGGCATATGGGGGAAGTGCCTTTGTTCTGTTTTTAGAGAATCTAGTATTACATTGAAAGATCACAAACTTTATCTTGGACTTGGTGGGGATGATAAATGTTTGAATCTAGAATGTGTTAGTTTTAGCTATTTTAGAATTAGAGAAATGGAGAGACTTCAAAATAATTTTTTTTAAGTTGGACTGGCAGTCTGAAAGCTCTGCCATGTTTTGAGATTAAATTTTCATATAAAATCTTTCTGAAAGGTTTATATTTCACCCATATATGTACATCGTCATTGCCATCTCATAAATTATAACCATTTCAAGTGACAGCATTGCTAGTTGTGTATCAAGTAGCATTTTCACTGATAAGGCAATGACTTATATAGGTCTTAATTTACTTTCATCTTCCATTGTCAGTGCTATAGAGATAAATTGCTTTTCTGCTGATGAAAGGAGATTAACCACATTTTCTTGTTATCATTTAACGTTAGTATTTGGACTAAATGCCATTCATGGGCCTCTGTTTAGGGAAATACTTGGCCTTGTGGACTTTTGTAGGTGGTCGTGGTCATTACCGTTTGAAGGTGGAGTTATTTCTCCTTTTTGCATCCTGAGCCCATTATGACTATAAAATTATGTGTCACCCTAGATTTTAAGGAAACAAATGAATATCAAAACGATAGTGACAGTTTTTCCACAGTGTCTTTAATTTGTACCCCACATTCTTTTAGTATGAATATGAAACAGTGCTATGCAGTGATTATAATATCAGAACTGAGATAAAGGAAATCGGTGCATGGACACAGTTCAGTTTGATGGGTTATCTCCTGCGGAGTTCTCCAGATGGGCAAAGAGAGTGATTGCTACTGCATCCTGAAGATTTTAGCAGGTTTCACCTTGTTTTGAAATCACTTCCCTTCAAATGATGTAGTTTTCTCGAGGGAAGCACAGGTATGGAAATCTCTCACTGGTGTTTTGACCCCAGTGATGGAGGTGTATTTTATTACAATTTATTGTAATAAATTCATTAATAAATTATTTATTAATGTTCATTAATAAATTGAAAGCAAACCTGCTCCCCTCCTCCCATCCCAGGAAATAGAGCTCTGGCAGGTATTGAGAGGAGATTACAGTGTGAAGTGGAAGTGTTGTGACAAGCATCAGTGTATCATTATTAAAATTGAAACGAGCCCTCACACACATATGAAAGCACTTTCTCCCGTAGTACCAGTTCTGTGGTAACAGCATTTTGGTTTGAGAGAAAGAAGCAAATCTGATCTTTCTCATGTAGAGAAGGGGGGGCAGATGGGAGACCCTCCCCTGAGAGCCACCCCAGTGCAAGCCACCCTCATCTTTGTCTTCTACTCTTAAAAAAACCTTTCATCTGCATCTGTCCCATAGCAGCCAGAGTGATCCTTTTATAACGTGTCACATCACATAGTCCTCACTGTGGCTTCAAGGCCCTGCATAATCTGTCTCCCACGTCTTCTCCGCCCCTCCCACTACTTTCTCTCTTGCTGCTTCTGCTCTGGCCACCCCGTCTGTCTCTTCACTTGTCCTGGAATTTTCCGGGCACCCTCACCTCTCAGGGCCTCATGCTCACTTCATCTGTCTGCCACGTTCCTTGGCAGCTCACTGGGAAGTGTCTGAATGTCACCTTCTTAGTTAAGACCCTGCCTGGCCCTGGCCGCCTGCTCACTGCTGCAGTCAACCTCTCGCCTCTCCCCAATCATTCTTAACTCTGCTCTATTTTTCTCTTTTTTTTCTCCATAATGGAAATCACATACTAACAATATCATTTCTTGTTTGTCTTTTTTTTTTTTTTTTAATTTTATGTTTGCAGTGACTGTTTCTCTCACTAGAATGTAATGCCACCAGGACCACGGTCTTTGTTTTGCTCACTGGTTGCTGTCTCATGAGCCTCACGTATAACAGGGGCCGTGACATTGTTGGGCTGGAGGAAGAAAGGAATGATCAGGCGCACTCAAGGCAGCACAGTCTGTCTATGTCACAGCTGCTGTCTCAGCTTCTCGGATACCTCTGACCTCCCAGGGTTGCAAAGAACAAGGACAAGGCTTACGTAGAAGGTGTTAGTCATCCAGAATGCCACTGCATATTTGGAAGCAGAGTGTTCACCTTGAAGCAGTAATGTGCTGTGAATTGGAACTGCTTTCCTGTCGTATTTTTTCATTTGTCACGAGTGTTTTGATACACATTCTTGCGATTGTAAAGAAAGGGCGCTCACACCCTGTACATCTTACCTACCATGAGCTACAAGGCTGTCAGGAGACTAGAATAAGAAAATAAATATGAAGGTCATTTAAAAAATTAAAAGCCCATCTGTGTGATGTGGGTAGTGCTGCTGATAATGATTAGGCACCTAGAGGTCAGAGTCCAGAGCTAAGGATGTTTACCCATGAGTTTGTCTAGTTTTTTTGTGGAAGGGTGAATGTATCCATCCAGCTTGCTTGCAGAAGGCATGAGTGAGCCTGTTTGAGGAGGGCCCAAGGCTAAAAAGTCATCCATATTCTGGTTCTGTGGGGTCTTTCACATGACCTCTGTTTTATAACCCTACTTCTGTTGGAGGTCATTTGCTAGATAGCGTTTAGGGCAGGAACGTCTGTTTGATTGAAAATAGGCCAAGAGATATCATAACAAACCATATTTTTTTGCCGGGTTATTTTACAAAATAAAACAACAAAAACTCTTTCAAGTGCCCCAACATGTGGATGAATTAGCCCTTTATTGCTCTAAAAATTAGCTTTATGTGATTTTTATAGCTCACCTAAGTCCTAAATTCCAACTTTGTGTGTGTTTGGGGATGTGAAGGAGTATGTTAAATGATAGTGTTTCCCCTCTATGCAATAAAATAGGGTAGTTTTTTTTCTACATGTTAAATGAGAACACATGGAACATTCCTGGCACAGTAGATGCTAATGAAAAGAGGCTATTATTATTTGGTCAACATAGAAATCTGAACCCTTTTCATAGCTTCTAAGAAATCTCAGAGGTCTCTGAAGAGGATAAACTGCTTTGTGGTAGTTTAAACAACAAAACAAAAATAAACTCTCCTAACACCGGTTTGTTCCTAGTTCAGTGACCGGTGTTTTAAAATAACCTGCTAATAAACAACTTGCTGTTCCCTTGTCGCCCTGGGTCATACCCTGACATTCCCTGAGCCCCACTCCCTTCTTGAAAGGAAGCAGCTTGAAGGGATAGGGCTAGGGCACGGGTTTGTCTGCCACTGCCCTCTACCTATTTTGTCATGTCTCTGGCCTGCCATGGACTTTATCACAAAGTGGTAGCCAGTCCTGGGAACATAATCTCGGTAGGATGTAAGGATATTAGAGAAGTAGAAGCTGAGATCTCTGGACATACTCCTCCTTAAAAACTGCTCTCCCATCCTCCTGACCAGCAACTGGGCAGTGATAATAAAATACTAAATTCATGTTAAAATATCAATATATGCTGTCACTCTTCTCTCCTTGACTAGACAGTGATCTGGTTTGCTGGTTGTTACGAATATAGGATAATTTCACTCACACGAATTGAGATAGAGGATTCATGTGAACGGCTAAAAAGTTTGACTTAAAAATTAAAAGAGAGATAGCTTCCCTTAAATTCCTCAACTACTGAAAGTAACTGGGACCTCAGACAAAGATTTACTTGAAGAGAATTGGATTACTCAGGGTTCTCCAGAGAAACAAAAGCAATGAAGATATTTGTTATGAGGAATTGACTCACAGGGTGATTATGGAAGCTGATAAATCCCACAGTCTGTCTTCTACAGGTGGAGACCCAGGAAAGCTGTTGGTATAATTTAGTCGGACTCCAAAGACCTGGGAACCAAGGGAGCTGAGCTGTTGGTGTAAATTCCAGTTCAAGATCAGGAGAACAGCAGTATCCCAGCTCAGGCAGGCAGGAAACAAAAAGGGCAAATTTCTTCTTTCTCCTCCCTATTATTTTCAGGCCCCCAACAGACAGAATGGTGCCCACTCACACTGGGAAGGGCAATCCACTTTAATGAGTCCGCTGATTCAAATGCTAATCTCATCCAGAAACACCCTCACAGGCTCACCCAGAAATAATGTTTAATCTGGGCACCTTGTGGCCCAATCAAGTTAGCCCCGAAAATTAACCATTACAGAAATATTTCTTGATTAAATGGAATAAATGGGTAATACAGTATTTGTATTTATTTCCCATACACCTAAAAGGAAGGCTTAATACTTGAAATATTCTTAATCCTGTTAAACGTACCTCATGCTTATTTTTTGATTATTTTTTATTCTTGTATTACAAAGCTATATTGCAATTCAGGCAAATTCAATTATATGATTCAGATCATAGTGTTTTATCTCCTTTCCATTTGACAGTAGACAGTATTTGCAAACCATAAGAGCTGGGAAAACTTCCTACTTACATAGTAAGCTTTATGATTCCAGTTTTCCAAAAGGGTGCTTATGCTGTGGTTATGGCAGATATAGCCAGATAGCTATCTTCATCAGTAATGTAACCCCACTCATTTATACATTCTCATTTGTTTAAAATGTAAAATATGGTTTGCCTAATCATGTCCTTCTGCCAGATTATACTATGTCATAAGAGCATTACTGTTATTTTCTGCTTTAACTTTAACTTGTTCTCATTTGAGCTTTCTAGCACTTGAGATGTGGAAATGATTAAAACCAGGGGCAACAAATTTAAAATGCTAAATACCACATCCATTTCAAGTTGGGAAAATGATTAAGTTAAAAATACTTGCATATTGGTTTGCTCGAGGTTATACTAAGAGAAACATTTACCTTTGATTTGATTTTTTTTTACAAAAGGATGTAATATCAAAAATTATTTTTTCAATCTTATAAAGAATTTACTTATTTGCAATACTTTCAGCCTTTTTTTGTGGGTTATACCTAAGATTTCTTTTAGAAAAATACATCATACTTTTCTCGTACATGGTACTTCATGGTCCTGTGTGTAATTCATTTTCAGTGGATTAGAAATAAAAGCAGCTTGATTTTTCCCACGGTTAGCATAAGCTCTGAGATATGAATAGAACATAATACACAGAGGCAGGGGGACGGCAGCTTGCACGTATGAAGTACCCTGTGTGCCACCCTCCCTACCAGGTGACTTACCCATGGTGTGGAGTCTCATTTTCCCAGCACTCCTGTTACGTACTCTGCCATCTTATCACCACTTGATAAAGAAATTGGACCCTGGAGCGCCTGAGTTTCTTGCTCTGGGTCACAGCTGATCTGACTCACATTGTAATGTGCCTGCTTGCAACGCCCTACTTTTCCTTCCTTCTTGAACCCTTTACTGCTGCTGCAAGAAGGAATATCACTACCTCGTTTGCTACACAGAATGTAGGGGCAGCTGTCTAAAGGTTCCAGGCATACGCCCTTCCTCCTTCCTTCTGCTTTGAAGCAACATCTGGATAGAGACCTCAAAATTTTCTACTTTTTGAAAAATAGTTATTAATCAAGGTTGAAGTAGAGGGGAAAAAATCAGAATGAATGTTTCTCGTTAAAGTGAAAGATATTAATTATTTGACACAAAAAGCCTGGTTTTAGGCTTTGGTTTTAGTTAATATCTTGAAGCCTTTGGATTAAGATTCCAGACATTTTCTTCAAGCATGTATAAAACACTTTTAACTTAGAGTTTAGTTTTAAAATGATGTAGCCATAAATTCTTCTTGTTGAAATCCACTTTGGGATATGATATCCCAAATAAAATACTTAAGTAATTAGATAAGAATACTTGCATTCTTGATGATTTTTGAATAATCTTTTGAATAAAACACTTAAGTTGATTTGACCTGAAAACACAGTGAAAAATGCCTCTTCCATTTCTAAGTTGAACATACTTTCTTCTTTAATTCAAAATCTCTTTTTCTTTTTAATTCAAAATCTCATAAATAATCTGAATTCTCACTAGTCATGAATCTTTCAGAAAACTGCTTGTGCAAGCATTATAAATCACTTGGCTTATGAGTTAGGGCATTTTTGTTTTATAGTTACTCTTCAATTTTATGGGTATTTATGTTTCCACATTATAATATAGTAATATATATTGGAACTCAACATTGCTTAGCGGTATTAGTTGAATTTAAAATAGAAATTACTTTCTTTTTGACAACTAGTGTAATGAATTCATTGACTATTGCCAAATTTGTAAAGGCAGAAAAGTCCTTTTGTTATTTAAAAATGCATTTATTGATACTTACATTTATTTTTGTAGTGTTTCAAATACTGTCGCATAACGGATGTCTTTGTAATTAAACTATCTAAATACATTGTAGAGCTTACCTTTTCTCTGAGGTGTAGTTATTCTGCAACAGGCTCATATTCAGGTTTCTTTAGTTTCTGCAGGAATCTTCACATGTGATACTGATATTGCCATCATTTACTTTCAAGATTGCAAAAAATTAATCTAGCAAAGCATGGGGACTTGGGAAATCACTACATTTCTGTAGTGAGCACCATTTTTGCTCTGTGCATGCTTATTTTGTAAAGGACTCTAAATATAAATACTATAATCACAAAATGAACTTAAAGATTTTCCTTCACCATATACTTGAAAGTTTTGAAACACATCCTTTCTGTGCTGCGAACTGTCCCATGGTGTTCTCTTAAACGGCATTAACATCTCGTGTGCGCTTCTTTACTAAATTCTTTGCTCTGGGAAGTAACTGAAAATATGGCTTTCTTTTAAATGATTGGATATTCTGTTTTTCTTCTCAAACTTGCTTTTCTTCTGCTTTATAGTTCCTACAACCGCTGCCAGCACCCCTGACGCCGTTGACAAGTATCTCGAGACACCTGGAGATGAGAATGAACACGCCCATTTCCAGAAAGCGAAAGAGAGGCTTGAAGCTAAGCACCGAGAAAGAATGTCCCAGGTAAACCTAGCTGTTCCATCCTTGGGCCCTCAGGAAATCTGAGCTTGCCTTTGCCTCAGTCTCCACAGGGGCCTGGTGACTTTATTCAGATCTTTAAAGATGTAAAGTTCTAGAGTTAAATGTTTGCTGTGAGGGCAGGTATTGTGGGTTTTTCGCATCCTCCGTGAACATGCTGTCTAGAAAAGATCCAGGTGTAGTAGGTACAGCAGGATTTTGTAAGCAAAAATTAAATTATGCCAACAACGTTCTCTCTGGTGAAGAAAAGTACTTGCTTGGTTTTATTACCGTGTGTATATGTAGTACCTGTAACTACCATGTTGTAAATTAAAATCTATTAAAATGTTCTTTTATTTAGTAAAAGTGAATGCTTTTGTATTAAATACCAGATTATTATAAATTTAAACTTACCATTTCTTGCAAAGTTAATTCACAGGACCATAGAAACTTAAAACTAAATTGAACCATATCATTTCACCTGGTCTCCTAAGTGATATGTAAGGGAATAGAGGTTTGAGAGAGTGGCTTCCCATTTTAGCACAAAGCAATGTAAGTGGCCCAGGGAAACATAAGTGAATGATTAAAGATTTTGGTTTAAAGTCAACTATTCAATTTTTTGGTGTTAGTATTCTGTGATAACTATCGGAAGATTTGACTTATTTTTGTCATACTTAAATACCTAAAAGGTCTCTTGATAGACATTAAACACAATTCATGAATTATGCTGTCATATATTTTCTAAGAACTTAAGACATCGTTAATAGACGATTAATCTTGATTTTGTTTTCTGTATTTTCTGATCTGGGGCCTTACCTCCCCTAGGGAAGCTCCCTGTCCCAAGGCTAACCAATTTCTGGAGATATCAAATGAGTGGCCTATGAGCATGTTTTCTCATGCAGGCCAAGCAATCCAAAGCCGTAACCCCCAACTGCCTTTTTTCTCTGGCTCTTACACTCTGAGCCACTGTCCATCTGCTCTAATCACCCCAGGGCCATGTCCTAAATAACTAGGCATCGCCCTCATTCCCCAGAGCCTCTGGAACGTATTCAAGCTAATCAATCCTAAACCTGTTTACCCTGCCTCCCCCATTTCCTTCCATGAAGAACACAAGAAAAGCTTTTGTCCATGTTTTCCCCTCATTCCCTGTATCTCCTGACTGATGCTGGTCCCTCCCGGTGGCCCTGCATGTTGTGACATGAACCCTCCTCTCGGGAGTGTGAGTAACAAACTGTCTTTTCGGTGCTAGTTGTTCCTGATCTGTTGTCCTCACTGTGCCTGAATAATAATAAAACTTACATTTTAAAACATACAACTAAAAACGTATCTAGAAAGGCATAACACAGTTACCTTTTTTTTCCCCTTAAGATAATTAATCACAATACGTGGATCTACTTTGGTACTTGGGATCTACTTTGGTATAATAACACAGACAGGAAAAAACCCTTATTTATAATCACAATACTTTTGGCTCTGGAATATATGTGCAGTTCTAATGGTTGCCCGTGTTCATATGAAAACCTAAAAATGAGTTGAACTAGAGAGTTAGCTACAGTGGAATGGAATAGTGAGGTTTCACCTGAAGCCAATTCTTTGAAAAAAGTAGGATTTTTCATTAGGAAAGACACAAACAGATGCATAATCATTGTAAAGAAAGCATAGGAGGACTATGAGTCATAGTTATTATCACTGACACGTTCTCCTTTAAACTGAAATCCTATCTTATTTATTTTTTCTGAAGCTTTCAGAGGCTTCCTGCTAACCTCAGAAATATAATTCTGGGGATATGAAGTCTAAAAAAAAAAAGGAGAACAATAATAGAAGTAAACACTGAATGCTCAGCTTGTCATTTCCAGCACCAACCATTGCACCCTGACTCTAGTCTTCCTACCACCTCTTCCGTCTCAGCTGCTACCCTGGTCTCCTCTGCAGTGTTAAACTGCTGTCTGGTTAGGCCACCCTGCCCTGCACCTGCTCACCTCATTCATCGTGGGCTTCCCTGTACTCTTAGCAGTGACTTCTGGAAATGCCCTCACACTCTTCTCTACATTGACAAATCTCATTCATTCCTTATGCCCCAGGTGGTACTCGAAATGGGGACAGGTAGTCATTGCTCTTACCTTTTATTTAATTCTAAATATTTACTGTTCCATTTTTTTAGTGAGTTTTGGATATATCTGTCTTACCTCTCCAGCTGGATTATAAACTCCTTTTAGTACCCAGAAGTTCATATAAGCTTCACTAACCTTGCATTTTGTTCTTGAACCCACTTAGTCATTATTTTTAAAAAAACATTTTTTTTTTAAATCTTACATTTTTTCCCCCTAGTATATCTTGGTCATTTTGATCCTGTTAAGAAAACAACTGATTTCAAATACTCTGTTAGCTTCAAATATGACAGTCTCTGCTAAAATAATAATTCAGCTTTCTTTTAGCACTTCTATTTAACCTATGACATAGTCGATATAACTTTTGATAGACACTCTTCATTTTTTGTCATCAGATATATCTGAGATAAAGTATGAGATGTTGTTCTGGAGCAGAGAATTCTGTCTAGTAGATTCTAGTGGTCATAGGAAAGTGAGACACCTGAGACATTTATCCTCATAATCTCTGATGCTGAATTCTAGGGACTTTCTGACTTTGAACTTGCCTGCCTCTTAAATCTACTTAGTAGTAGTCATTTTCTCCGCATGAAACAGCCAAGCGTTTGAAGATCCATAAATCCGGATGAAATCGATACCTTTGTGCATGCAATGGAAAAGTGCTTTATAAGAATATGTAGAACAATCACAAGGTTCAGATCTTGAGAATTTTAAATTTAAAAAATTATGGATTTTTAATTGATTTTTATTATATTTTTTGTTACACGTTTTCTTACAAACACAGAGGACTTGGGACTTTTTGATATTTTGCTTTGTTGTTGGGGATAAAAACTCTAAATCTGTAGACTTTTTTTGCTGTATGTTATGACCAGCATCTAGCAAGTATAAATAAGTAACTGGACACAGTATAAGTGCTTGTATTACTTAGGAACTTAGCAGTTTTAGTATGTCCTTAAAATGAAATCCTTCAAAATGAAAGTTGACCAGAGTCAAAGGTTTTTCTTGTTTTAAAGATAAATAGCCACATCCCAGAAGGAGCCCTTGCTCCTGTCATTAAATATAAATAAACTTAGCTCCCCTGGTGGATTTTCCATTTAATTTTTTATTTTGGGGGATTTTTTTTTTAATTTCAGCATATTATGGGGGTACAAATGTTTAGGTTACATATATTGCCCTTCCCCCTCCCCCCCCAAGTCAGAGCTTCAAGCACTCAATTATATGTATGTATATCCATCCCCTCCTCCCCCCTCCCATCTGCTTGACACCGATGAATGTTATTCCTATATGTGCACTTAGGTGTTGATCAGTTAATACCAATTTGATGATGAGTACATAAGCGGTGCTTAGTTTTTGGGCCACAGGATACAAAGGCATAGTCTTGAGAGCCACAGAGACCTTTATATGTTTCCTTCTTTATTTGTTACCTGCATACCTTTGAGCAGGTGCCTTAACCTGGCCCATAAGATGGAGATGGCCATGCCTAATCTCACAAGCTGTTGTTAGGAATCAGTTAAATGAGACAGATTTGTAAAACACATAGACAGGGTCAGCAGTAATGTTATCTGTTATCACCAGGGGGCATGTTCAGCCTACAGTGTGTATTCATTTGCAGTAAGTAGTCTTGAGGGGACAGTATAGGTGATTTGTTTAATTGTGGGGATGTAGGATATTGTTAAATTGCTCTAAAAAGCAGAATTTGAGTTCATTTCTATAGTAATGCTTCTTTTCAACTCGTTTGCTAAATATATCTCTTAATTAGTTCACGAATCTTCCAGCTCAAAGCTGAAAATTCAGGTTCTTATTGTATACAAGGTGCGATGGTAAAAATGTAAATGTAATGGGGAAATTCAGTTTTTCACATTCCAATAAAACATCGGCCTCTTTCTCAAACTAATTTTGAGATGCCTTGCCTGAAGAATTCTTGGTAGAGTACTGCCGCTGTGAACATTCTCGAAGCAGGAAATTGAAATATTTTTATTGCAAGGCTTATCTCGTCTATAAAGCAAAGATAGTCCTCAATATCCCCCTCGCCCACAGGTGCACTTTATTAACTTCATAGAGACACCAAAGCAACTGGGACAGTGTGTTTCTTTTCTCGTGTGTTCTGTTATTGTTCATCACAGCAGGGTGTTTGTCCCAATTTTGCTGCGAACCTTGCGTTTATTTTTGATATGTTCCTCAAGTGTAATGGAATATGTATTTCATCCTCTTTTCTCCATAATTTCACTAAAACAAAGGGAAGCTAGTCTTGTATCTTGTACAAAGAATTAATGCTAATTGACAATAAAATAGCTAATTAGAAACCCACATGGTGATGTTTTATTCAATTTTTAATTATTATTTTTTTAGACAGGGTTTCACTCTGTTCCTCAAGCTGAAGTGCAGTGGTTCAATCATAGCTCACTGCAGCCTTGAACTCCTGGGCTCTAGCTATCCTCCCACTTCAGCCCCCTAAATAGCTACAGGTGCAATCCACCGTGCTAAGCTAATTAAAAAAATTTTTTTATAGAGATAGGGTCTCACTATGTTGCCTAGGCTGGTCTTGAACTCCTGCCATCAAGCAATCCTCTCTGCTCAGCCATTACATGCTGATTTGATGTCTCAGAAGTTTTCTATCAGTAGTTATTTATTCCAAGCCTTTTTTCCTTGCCATCTTGAAAGATGTCAGAAAAATTAGTTCCTTAGGGATAAATGTTTATAAATAACAGGCTCTTAAAGTGCAGTAATCAAGTTTTGTCACGCCTCAGAAGTACACAATGTATGCAAATACACATCTGGAGCAAGCCGGTATTTTGCTTCCTTAATCCTTCTTTCTTCATTTAACCTAGTTCAGGTTTGAGTTGCACTTAAACTCTACTTGACAGCAGGTTGTGTACTTGAAAAAGAAAAGGCAACCATAGGTGGTAAGAAGTTAATATCATTTTCATTCAACAACATACACAGGTGCAGACTTTTACTTTTCACATTCAGATCAATGAGTGAACTGTTTCTCAGAGAAATCCAGTTGAAAATTAAGGTTGAGAGCAGGGAACATCGTTTTCCAACAAAACAGATACACCTGTTGTCTTAGTTAGTTTTGTGTTGCTATAACAGACTACCGCAGGCTGGGTAATTTATAAAGAAAAAAAGTTATTTGGCTTACAGTTCTTGAGTCTGGGAAGTCCAAGAGCATGGCACCAACCTCTGGTGAAGGTCTTGGTGCTGTGCCATCCATGGAGGAAGTCAGAAGGACAAGAAAGGGCCAAAATCTCTTTTATTATATAACAACCCACTCTTCACAATAATGAATGCATTTTCTCAACGATACTAATCCATCAGCTCTTAAAGTCCTTATCTCTAAACAGTGTTGATTGGGGATTAAGTTTCCAACCCATGCTTTTTAAGGAACACATTCAAACCATAGCACCTGGTTACTAAATGTTACTTGTCCAAAATACTTTTTTGCTACATTCAGAATATTATAATGTATGTTTTTCTCAGAAATTCCTACCTGGAAGGTAGGAATACCTACCTGGAAGGAGGTAGAGTAATTCTTGCTGTTCATGACACCCCTGATTCCCATTGATTCTTTCAGGGGCTATATTTAGGATCTGTGACAACAGAAGCCTTCTTTCTCTCCCCCCATTATGTACTCTTTTTTGGCATTGTATTCATGATATGTGCGCATAAAATGTCATATTTGCCTTTTGCCCTATAGTAAAAATAAACAGTTTAAATGTTTTAACTTGCTTCATAAGAGACTAAAATTTACTCTGTGTTCAATTTAATAGTGGAAGACCTTGTTCAGTTAGCATATGTCTTTTATGAATAGTTGGTATTTGTTCACATAAAATAAAATGACTTTCACCCATTTCTTGGGAGGTGGGGGGAGGAGACCAGCCTTGCTTTTAAAGATGATATTCCTACAATAAATGTGAACATTTATGTTTAATATGCTGCTATGATAAATTATTTATATCCTCCTAGGAGGCCAAATATTTAGATAGGAATGAGTATGTGATACATTTTGTAATGTTTAAAATGACAAAAATGGAAGAAAAATATAATAATCCACCCAGTTAAATCTATATTTAAAGGTAAAGCTGAAGATTTTAAATTCAAACGTGTTTTTATTTTTATAGGTGATGAGAGAATGGGAAGAGGCAGAACGTCAAGCAAAGAACTTGCCTAAAGCTGATAAGAAGGCGGTTATCCAGGTAAAATGTGAACCTGCTCCCTACCGAGCAGGACATAGAGCAGCTGTTTATCAAGTGACTGCAGGCCTGCCGCCACCTTGTGCGTCATCGTTCATATTCCCATGAACGTGGACTATTCCTAATTACTGCCTAGTAATTGAGTCGTTTCAGCCCTGCCTTTTGTTTGCTCCCAGTTATTTTGATTTGTGATTCACCGCCATAAAGCTCATATTGCTACTTAAGTCCACTTTTTATTAATAATATATCTCTTTAGTTGCCATAAACTTCTGCTACTTCTCCCCCTGGCAAAAAAAATGACATGAGAATTTGAATTTTTGACTGAAACCAATCTCAAAATTATATTAATTAAACAGAGAGATTATCATGGTCAATTACTTAAAGTACTTTCAGTAAGAGAGGAATTTTTAAAAGTATATATAATGTGAGCGTTTCAAGAGTACATACATTTCTCTGAGATTCTCATTAATTGGCTCAGTCTTCAGGGACCCTACAAAATACTGAATTCCAATGATAAATTAGTTCTGTCATGGAGTGGAGAGTGCAGGAAAGGGAAGTTAACTGTAAAACGTACAGAGGTAGTCAAGATGTTGGGATGACTATGCAACCTTCAGAAGAGTTTTTGTCACTTAAAAAAAATGGAAAAGGACGTCCCTTTCAAAAGATTTCGACTTGCTGTTCCATCCTACTTGTGCAGTCCGGATAGATATGTATGTTTCTGACGGCAGCATTTCCAGGAGAAAGTGGAATCTCTGGAACAGGAAGCGGCCAACGAGAGACAGCAGCTGGTGGAGACACACATGGCCAGAGTGGAAGCCATGCTCAACGACCGCCGCCGCCTGGCCCTGGAGAACTACATCACCGCCCTGCAGGCCGTTCCTCCCCGGGTAGGTCTCACCTCCCTTAGGTCGCAGCACAGACAGTAGGGCTGGGGCCCTGGGGAGAGGAAGCCATATAGAAGAAATTAGGAGAAATGCCAGGAGTCCCGTTATTCCTAGGTTCGACCTCTTGTCCATTCCATCTTGAAGGTCAAGGGGTCACAGGGCATCTGCCTTCACAGGGCCATCTCAGCACAATGGACACTTGCCCTTGTCCACACACCAGTCAAGTCAGGCTTCCCCAGGACTCACACTGCAAGACCTGACTTCATATTCCTGAGGGAGTAGCACTGATGCTATAATTGAAATGCAAAACCGAAAGCTGGGAGGACGTCTTAGTCCCTCCAGGCTACTGTCACAGAATACCATGGAGGGTGTGGCTTGTGAGCAAAAGAAATTTATTTCCCATGTTCTGCAGGCTGAGAAGTCCGAGATCAAGGCACTGGCCGATTTGGTGTCTGGTGAGGGCCTCTTTCCTGGTTCACAGACCCTTTTTACAGAGTCTTTTGCTGCGTTCTCCTGTGGTGGAAAGAGCAAGGTAGCTCTTTGGGGCTTCCTCATAAGGATAATGATCCCATTTGTGAGCGTTCTGTCCTCTTGATGTGATCACTTCCCAAAGGCTCCACCTCTAGTACCATCGCGTGGTGGCTTAGGTTTCAACATAGGAATTGGCAGGGAGGGGACACAAACATTCAGTCCACAACAAAGAACCTTAGAAATAACCTAGCCCAGTCTCCTCATCCTGTCAAGTTATGTAAATGAGGTCAAGGAAAGTTGAGCGTTGGCAGAGTTTGAGTGGTAAGAACTTTTAGTGGACTGGTAGGACCCAGAATGCAAAGGTTGGGGGTGGGGCAGTCTCGCCCATCTTGACGTCAGCAGTGACAAGGCTTATTGGTGGTTTTCAGCGATCGTTGCCCACAAAGGCTTACCAAGTGGTGCAGGCATAGGTTTCTTCACCGACCCTCAGTGGGAGAGTTTACTTTGAACTCTATTTGATATTATACCGGTTCAAATAATATTTTACTACTTCATAGGTAGTATAAGAACATTACAATAAAGTACTTCCATTTTTCCTCTCTTACCCTTTAAGCTGTTGTCATACTTTTTCTATACCACACTGCTGTTGTCTTTCTTTAAATAGTAATCTTTTGAAGAGTTTTTAAATAAGAAAAATAACACATGTATTTACTTATGTAGTCAGCCACCATTTCTGGTAAGGAATGTTCTGAGCATATGTGTAATTTATGTCTGCTTGTTCTATACATCATTGAACAAGGGATATTGAAGCCTCTGACTATAATTGTGAATGCTATCAGTTTTGTTTTTGTGTCTTTTGAGGCTTTTTTTAGGTGTGTAAATAAATGTTCCAGTTTGTTATTGCCCTCTTTCAGCTCCTTCTCATGAAATGACCGTTTTGTCCCTAGTAATATGTTTTGCCCTGAAATCTACTTTGTCTAATATTAATAAATCTACTCTAGCTTTCTTTTGATTAATGTTAGCATAGTGTATTTTTCCATCCCTGTACTTTTATTAAAACTGTCTTTTTATGTGAAGTACATTTCTTATAGAGAACTTATAGTTGGATTTTGTCTTTTAATTGGAAGACCATGCACATTTAATGAGGTTATTAATGTGGTTATATTTCAACCTATCATCTTGCTATTTGTTTTCTATTTGTCCAGTCTGTTCTTGGTTTCTTTTTTCCTTTTTTGAGGGCAGAGGAATTAAATGGATTTTATTTTTTATGATTCTCTTTTGTCTCCTTTGTTGGCTTGTAAATTCTATTTGTTATTTTAGTGGTTGCATTTAGGTTTATAGAAAACATTTTTTAACTTATCAAAATGATATTATACCAGTTCAAATAATATTTTACTATTTCATAGGTAGTATAAGAACATTTTAATAAAGTACTTCCATTTTTCCTCTCTTCCCCTGTAAGCTGTTTTCATACTTTTTCTATACTACACGGTTGTTGTCTTTCTTTAAATAGTAATCTTTTGAAGAGTTTTTAAATAAGAAAAATAACACATGTATTTACTTATATAGTCACCATTTCTGGTACTATTAATTCTTTGTGCAGATCTAACTGGTATTTTTATTCTGCCTGAAAGACGTGCTTTGAAATGTCTTTGATTGTATGTAGGTTAGTGGTGAATTCTTTTGCTTGGGTAGGTCTGAAAATGTCTTTATTTCTCCTTTGGTTTTGAGAATTTTGTTGTTGTTATTGTTATTGTTTTCTTTCTTTTTCTTTCTTTTTTTTGCTGGATATAGAATTCTAGATTGAGGATTTTTCTTCCACTACTTTAAAGATGATGCTCTATGTCTGCTTATGTGCATTGTATACAACAGAAAATCTGCTATCTTTATCTTTATGTCTCTGTAAACGATGTCTTATTTTAAATCTGACTGCTTTTGCAGTTTTGCCTTTATCACTAGTTTTGAGTGATTTAAAACCACAGTGTAGTTCAGTCTGCCCTTAGTTATGTCAGGCCATGTTTCATCTCATCATCCCATATAATATCTTTTTCTAGAATATCTAGAAATTCACTCTTGGCTCTTTTTTTTTTTACCTCCCTTATATCTTCCATATTAATATTTGAACCTATAGAATGTAGTTTTAAAAAGTGTTTAAATATCCATTTTTGCTAATTGTAACTTGTCAGTCAACTTTGAGCCAATTTTGACTGCTTTATTGCATCATTTCATGCCTCATAATTTTGCATTAGATGTCAGGTACTGAATTTTACTTTGTTGAGTGCTGGGTGTTTTTGTAATATTCTTGAGCTTTGTTCTGGAGTGTAGTTAGGTGAGTTGGAAATAGTTTGATCATTTTGGATTTTGCTTTTTTAAGATTTGTCAGGTGCGATTGGAGCAGTTACCTGCCTGTAGCTAAGTATTCCCCACTAGTGAGGGCAGGGCCCTTCTGAGTGGTCTACCATGAATGTTAAGTTTTCTCATCTGTCTGGTAGAAACAAGTACTGTTTTATTTCTCTGTGAACTTCTGGCACTGTTATCTCTGATGCTCTTGGATAATGTTTCCACCCTGGTCTCAATTTCTTTCACATGCGTGTGCTGATCATCACTTGGCCCTGTTCTCAGGGATCACCCCTTATAAATCTTTGGGCTTTCCCTTCAGAGCAACTCCCTCTTCACGCACACTCTGTCCTGTTAATTTTAGCCGCCTCATTCTCTCCCAGCTCTCACTTCATGTCTGTGACTCTGGGAGTCCTCCCAGCTCTACCTGGGTCACCCCTTCTTTAGCCATGGCCTGGAAACGCAGGGCAGTAGGTTTGACAGCTGCAGGACCTCATTTGTGCCCTATTCACAGAGATCACCGTCCTTCACCTGGCGTCTGATATCCTGCCGAGACATTGTGCCATATATTTTGTCTATTCGTTGATTGTTTTAGACTGGAGGGTAAATCCCGTTCCTTTTTCTCAGTCTTGGCTGGAAGTAGAATTCTTTGTGTATTTTGTCTAACTAAACCAAAATGCCATTTGCATTGGTTTTTTTCACCATTTTAATTTTTCTTTCTGTGTGTAAAGTTGTAGTGCAGTGAAAGCCACGAGGAGCCCTGGAAGAGCTCCTGGCATTGTTCCAGGTAGTAAGATAGTGTTGACCCTGTTCTATCCATGACCTCACTACAGCCTCCGGAGATGGAGTAGCTGGTTCAGGGTGACACCAGTGGTAAGGAGCAGGGTAGAGCCGTGAATCACCACCACCCACTGCAGTGCCTTCTCGCTAAACCAGACTTCCTCTCTGAACAAAGAGCTTTTGAAAAGGAATATTCACATTAGCGTTTTCATTTTCTATTGGCAAAAAAAAAAAATTTCTGTCCTAGCAAGGCACGACTCGGTAAAATTCTGTTTATGTCTCTCTGCAGATCAAAAGTTCCCTGATTCCTCCTCTTTTTTGGAAGAACACACTTTCAGGGGAGGAGGTGTGGGGATCATTCCCCAGAGTAGGGCAGGAGCGGGGGTACTGAGACCAGAGCCTTAACAGCAGATGCGATGTGAAGCGTTCCAGCAGGAAGTCCAAGTCTCTGAAGTCAGATCTTTGCTAAATGGTCAATGATAGGGCTAAAAATAAGGACTGAGTGGCGTCTTTAACAAACGCACATTTAAACCCTTTCAGTTTAGTCTCATTGGGCATCACAGCCAAGGCGCTGGCAAGAAGAATGTTTGCCAGAGGTTCAGGTTTTATCAAAGGGGACAGTTGTACTATTTTTGTTTGTTTATGTAGCCACTCCAGCATTCTTTTGAGAGGATAATTTCAGATTGGCCCTAATGGTTCTTGTGAATCTGTTGATCACTTCATATGGAATTTGCATGTTTATTTGAAATGAAAAACTGTATTAGGAAAAATTATTTTACTGTTTAAAAAAAATCAGATTCCTATTAATTGATCCAAGGATCCCTGTTAACTTCTTACCTCAGAAATGCACAAATCTCTTCTTCATAATAAAAAAGTGGGGCTGGGTAGTCACAGACGTGAAATCTTGGGGCATTACCTGCCATTTTTGTTAAGTTACCATCTTTGAGTGTTCATTTAAATTTTAATTTGATGCTACTAGTAGTTACTTCTGCACCTTGGAAAGCTTAGGAAAATTTTAGATCCCTTCTTGAAGACTTTTATACATTGCTCTTGAAAGACATAAATCAAGACCTTGGCAGTGATTGTCTGAGGAAGGCCACATCTTTGGAGCCATACATAAATATTTCTGAGATCTCCCTGATCCTTAACACAGTGGCTGAAAAATACAAAATACTGTATTTAGTAAATGTTATTTCAGTTTAAGTAAATAAATCAGTGAAAGTGTTTTCCCATAGATTCTATAGATGTTAACCCTTTTAGAATTATTATCTCTTTAACTCTTACCAAACTCTATCATGTATTCCCAGATTTGCAAACGTGGGGTTTTCAAACAACCTGGATTATTTTCAATCTCTTTGAAGCTCAGATTTAACTGATACTTTTATTCATATTTTTAAATCTAAACTTGGAACTGTTATGAAATCATGTTCTTGTGCAGCTAGAATTCGTGTCCTACTATGAATTTCATTTTGTAAGTTCCTATGACTATGTGTACTTTATGTTCCAAATTTCCTATTTAATTAATTATGTACCTATACACTGATACATTGAATGAGCAACCTAAAAATGAACTATTTGCTTCATATTTAGAATCATATATATTTAAAATAAACACTTTAAATATTACAATAATTAAAAGTTTCTTTTTTCTTTTTCTTTTTTTTTTTTTCTGAGACAGGGTCTTACTCTGTTGCCCAGGCTAGAGTTCAGAGGCTTCATCATAGCTCACTGCCTCAAAGTCCTGAGCTCAAGCGATGCCTCAACTTCCAGAGTAGCTAGGACTGTAGGTGTGCACCACCAAGCTCAGCTAATTTTTCTATTTTTTATAGAGACAGGGTCTCAATATGTTGTCTATGTTACCCAACCTAGTCTTGAACTCCTGGCCTCAAGTGACAATCCTCCTGCCTTAGCCTCCCAAAGTACTAGAATTACAGGTGTGAGCCACTGCACCTGGCCTGAAACAGTTCCATTTTTTCCAGACCAAAAAAAAAAAAAAAAAGCTAGAGCAAAGGTGCGTCTTTGCATTCAGGATAAACTCTTACTCTGTTGAGGGCTAGTGACTCTTTTAAGGACCAACCTCTTGGAAAATCAAGGACTTACACTTTTTTTCCCTCAAGAAAAGTTAAATTCCTCTCCAAAGTTGCATCACACATGTTTAACTTCCATTGCCTTTGGAGGCCTCTGAGCTACCAAACTTAAGTACTACTTAAAACCGAACTCATCATTTGTTAACCAGCTCTACAGTCCTGTGCTTCCTGCTTCTTGCTTTATTGGGGCTCATATTCAGGCTACTCACAGCTTCATGAAATAGGAGTTAAATCCTGTCTGAGCCTTCTCTCTTACCACTGTTAGGGTACTGCTTCTTCACAGATGTGGAGAAGGTGATGCTGTTTTCTGACTGTTGAACATTCTCTGTAATCTGAAGAGAAATTAGACTTGGTGTGGGAACCTGTACAGTTAAACCAAAGGCTGGATGGGGATTTTTTTTTTTTAAATAAACTTTCTATTGTAAGCCTAGGTCTAGGAAAACCAAGCAGCCTCTAATTAGTAAGAATTGAACTATTTAAAAGATAAATAACCAAACCTTTCTTTGTAATGCCAAGATTTTTGATGTTTTGATAGGTTACTTAGTCTAAATCTTCCAGTAGATAGTATCATAGTTATTATCCTGACTTCACCTACTTTTAAGCATTTTCTAAGTGGAAATGAAAACATTTTCATGTACATCTGTCTACTTGTGCCAGTTGTGTTGTTTCAATTTTTCCAGTGTCTCTCAATTGTAGCCATCTTATCCATGCTAAATTTTATTTCATGCCTGTGTTCACTGCTTCACACTCAGACTCTGAATGTTTAAGTAAAAATCTTTTGGCAGTTTCTATAACACCAGCATCCTTTCTTTTCTCATTCCTGAGTACTTCGGCCAAACATTACATTTTTTTGAGATCCCTAAAAACTTCTTTATAGAATCCTGGGTAGAACATGAATGTTATGAGACTCTTCATTAAGGAGCATGGTTTTATCACTAAGTGGAGATTTTGCTCAATGCTTTTTGGTAAATTCTAGTGACAGGGCAATAAATGTTCAGTAAGAAGTAGCAATCATTTGAGACAAAAAGGACAGGAATGAATGGGTGCTTTGTAGCAGGTGATGCCATGGGGAGGTTCCAGCTAATTCATATTTAGTCACAATGGGATGTTGATTCCACTTAAATTAGTGTTTGGCCAGTATGCGAGTTAGTGTAACTATAAGTTTTCTAAAGCAAAAAGTAAATTGCAGTGCTATGTTAGTTTTTACATAATGTTACTGATCATCCTTTTCCCTACAACCTATCATTTTCTAATCATTCCTTTTGGAATAGCAAATATCAAGCATTGTATAAAATGTATGTGTATAGCATATCTCTCCAAGGTCAACATGGGACATCTATACCTTAATGTAATAGTTGCTAAATGAGTTTAGAATTATTTGCTAAGGTCTTAATATGTGGAGAGATGAATGCTGCCATGTTTAAGGCACTCTACCAGCAAGTTTTGAATATAGTCAACATTTTGTAGAGCTAATCAGAATGTGCTTAAATGTTAAAAGACTGGTAAGTTAAAAATCATCTTTTAGAAAAGTCAATAATTACCCCTTTACCTTATGCATTTCTTGTTTACTCAATCACCATTCATTTATTTTTAGTTGAGATTTGTATAAATCGGTGAGCCCAAGGGGGCTGGTTAACTTGAGAGCTTTTCATTGCAAACTCAGTAACAAACAGTGGGTGGTAAGAAAAATGAGAGAATTAGCATTTATTGAACCAAATCCTATAAACTATGCTGAGTGGTGTGACGCTATTTCAATAAAGCCTCTCAGTATTAAGTCCTTCCCTTTGAATGTTTACCAAGCTCAATAGACAGATCTTGCTATAGACCAATAGGAAGTGATGTAACCAGAGACACGAGTGTTTTCTGGTTTTAATTAAGTTAAATAGAAAATTAAGAAGTATGTTGAAAAGGCATTAGCTTGAAAGCTATCCTGTGCCTCTGAGACTGTATTCATCACCCAGATTTCCTCAACAGCAGAGTCTCACTCAGTCACTGCCTTCAAAATGCAGATAAATAGATTTTCATCAGATGCTGTTAAAAACTATAGCACCAAGATGCTGTGCTTTCTTCCTGTAAATATACATATGTATATGTGAATACCTATTTGCATTTCATCCTTGAAAATGAAAACCTATTATGAAAATAGAAATATTTAGTTTTGTAGACAAGTACATGGCACATTATTTAAAGATCTAGTAATTATTCACCTGGCTGGCGTTAATGATATTTGACCGGATGGGCAGCAAGGGGTCGTCACCCTAGAAACATGTGTACACTTACACACATGATTTCACATATTTCAAGGGGTGCATTCATTTTGTGAAGCTTAATCATGGATCCCAGCTTAAACATCCAAAATGATATGGATCTTAAGAAGCTTCATCTGGAGTTTTCTTATATAAATGTTTTTAAATCAACAAAAACCCATGGAATTTCTGGTAGGTCAAAACTCTAGCTGGGTGGGAAAGGAGGAGAGGGTAGAATTAAAAGAAATACAAATGTGCCTAGCTTTGAACATTTTAACCAGTTAGAGGATGTATGCAGTAAGAATGCCAAAGTTTAAGCATGAATATGCAAAATTAAAGCAGATTGCTGTAAATCTCAAAAAGTCAAGAATATGTCACAGTTGGCATTTGTTGGATGATCAGACCATTTGACAAATCTTTTCAAGTGTCTGTATTCATTTAAAACATCTTTTGTTTACAATTTCTTCTGCAGCTCTCTTGAGATTTGCCTTCTGGGTTGCATTAATAATCCTGTTCATCGTTAAGAGCTTCAGCATGTTTCACTGCTTAATCAGACTTGAATATGTACAAGTCCAAACAATTTCTAGCCCTTTTGTGCTCACAGATCAGAAGATCTTAGCTCTATATCCATTGTATGCTAAAGTTCATCTAAAAGCATAAATCACTGGATTGTTCTGGTGCTAAATTTCAGTTCTATATGCTGTGTTCACTGACTTATAGCTGTGGTCTATGTAACCAAAATAAATCATTCCTGAGAACTAGCAAAGTATCCTGGAAAAAATTATGATTTTTTTCTTGTCAAACACGAGATTTGACAAAAGGTCACTGATTTGTGAGAGACGGGATTAAAACCACTCTTTATTTTCTACCTTTTATATTACGTAGTATAAACACCTGTCTTTAATTCCCAGGTTTGCCATCTGTATAACCTATAATGAGGAAAAAGTAACTAAATAAAGAGCTTCTTCCTACTTCATCTGGAAATTGAGGTTAATTTTTCTACTCTTTTTGCAATTAACGCTGTTCTACCTTGTGTTAGCCATAATTTGAAAAGCAAAAGGATTAATTAAAGGTTGAGACAAAACTGTGAAATGAGAAAATGTCTTTCTCCTCCAAGAGGAGAAAGATTGTTAGGGGAAGATATATGAAGGACTTGGTGGCGGGTCCCTATTAGGAAGTGATCTGCCTCCATGTGAAGGAGGGGGCAGGTGGGGGGTGACTTTCTGGATGCTGCTGTGTCCTGTTATAGCACAAAATCAGAGCCAACACCAGTAAACTGAATATCTGAGAGGGGATGTTGGTGTAACTTCTTGGCCATGTGTAGAGGTTTTGTTCTGGCAACATGAACTAAGTGGATTAATAAAAGTTAGTTATCCAATATCTTTTCATCTAATGGGTCCATATTATTGAAACCTGAGAGACATCAAATGGGGAAGGATGTGAGACTCTACTGCCATTTTCTCTGCTACTTTATCAAGACTTCTGTCTTCAACTTGGCATAGAATTGTCTTTTGCCCTCTTATTCTCAAACTACAGAAATTGTCCGTGTGCTTTTATATATCAAAAAAAAGAAGGTAGATAAATTTTGCAGTGAACTTTAAAAATTTAACTCAACTCCTAGCTTTAAAGACAAAAAAGATTGTGATGCAGAGGTTCCCATGGCAGCTCCCCAAATATTATTATTATTATTTTCAGATTTTTCTTGCAACAGCGAGAGAGCATTTGACATTATGAGGGCAAAAGTGGAAAAATAAACTCAACAAAGACCATGTCATGCACAGAGAGGCTTAACTCCCTTAAGTGTGATTTTAAACCTGCACGCAGAGATTTTGTACATTTTACATTATACGCTCAAGATTTCTTGAAATCTAAAGGTGTAAAACTGTGAAAATAATGGCCCTGGACCTATTTGTGAAAGCAGGAGAGAATTGCTTTTTTCTTGTTAGGTGATTAACTTCCCCAGTCACAGTTTGGAAACCACCAGGGTGCAATTTAATGCTCCAGGAGAGAGTTTTCTAAATAAGTCCCTCGTGACCTGGAAAGGTTAGGGTGCATCTCTTACAGTAAGTCATTTACTTCCTTCTTCTTGGCAGGATTACACCCAGGGCTTTTAAAAGCTCTTGACAGTTCACTCCTTTCCATCAGGAAATGGTTCAAGGCACAAGTGTCTATTATGATAAGATGCCAGATTTCTAGATCAAGCGTAAAGCTACAGAGTGGGACAACAGAGCTGAATAATCATGTTTTAATATACTTCCCATGTGAACTGTCCGATAATAAGCAACGTATTCAGATGTGATTGGCATTGAGTTGGCCTGGCTGTCATCTGGCAGTCAAACGTATGTGATTGATCCCAAGTGCCAGCAATGCCAAATATGAGGAATTACATAAAAGAACCAAGTGAAAAAGACAATACATCTGAGAAGTGGCGAAGTTAATACAAAACATAATCAAAATATGAGAAGCCAATATGTGAGATCTTTTGAAATTAAAGAAATGAATCTTCTGGTTGAGACTAGTTTGTATTAATATATGTTGCGGGGTCCATTAAGTATTTTCTGGGAAGAGTTCCCAGTTAAAACAACTTATTAAAGCACGAAAGCACACTGGTTAGATAGATAAAAGGGGTTTGTAATATTATATCAGCATTTTCATGAAAATTGGAAACGCTATTCTAAGTAGTGAGATGCTTATTTGCCACTTGGATACCATGAAAGATATTCTATACTTCTGGACCTACTTCTGAAATTATATTTAGCTCTAGGTTATTCACTAATTTAATTAACAAGCATTTATTAGCAACCAAATTGTGCCAGGAACCGTGCCAGCAGGAAGAAATATGTTAGGCTTTTGTTTTGTTCCTAGAGGTAAAAATGGTTAATGCCTCAAAATATAAATATTCTGTTTCTCTCATTGTAGATGATGGCTAATCTATTTTATTAATAGTAATCCCTATTCTTAATCCTTTAAGAATTTCTTTTTAAATGACTTTTTAAAAGGCAATATGATTGTGAGGTGAATTTGGTACAAATTGAAAAGTTCCACATCAGTTACAGACACTATGTAACGATGGGCTAAACACTTTCAAAAACAGTAGAGACAATAAAAAGGATTGGATATAATGAGTCTCCCTGGGACAGATCTCTTCCTTCTATTTTCTCTATTGTTTGCTGTAAATTTTAATAAGATTAGCCATCCAATGCCAATATAACCAGATTGTAGTATTAATGTAGAGTATTTCTTAACTCTGAGATAGGAGGAGTTTACTAGAAAAATTATTTACTAATTACAGAAGATTTAAAATCTTGTGACTAAAAATTATTTACATGCAGGTTAAAAGCTTCTTAAACTCTACCAATTAATATCTTTATCATAAGCCGCTAAAAATTCTTACGTTTTTATAATCACATGAATAACGCACTTTAAATGTGAGTATTGTGACAATAGTATTAGCAGTTACTTAAAGAGAATATGTTTCTATAGTGATAAAAGGTATTTTTTTCTACCATTCCTGTAAGAATGTTTCTGTTTTTAATTAAAATTTTAAGAAATTCATCTTTGTCTTAGCATAATGAAATAAACTTCCCTAGACAGTCAAGAGACCTTGTTATTCTGAGATATATGATACAGCTCTAGAAATAACTGATGTTAAGCATTGGGGATTTATATTCTGGCTGAAAGATATAAGCACAATTATTTCTTTATTTGAATGAAACATGCATGAATCATATTCTAAAAGGAATACTCTTTTTTTTTTAACCTAAGGTAAATGGAAATGTGAAAATACAGAGAATGTTACCTGTTTTTCTTTCTTAACTAAAAATAATGTTTGTTTCTGGGGTGCACCGATGACAACCATTTTATCTGGTATGATTTATCTGCCTACTCTCCAGCGTAGGAGCTAATCTGATTGTTTTTTCATTTGTGAGCATGATTCCTAGAAATGTGTTTACATGGCCAAATCAGCCAGGCAGAACCCTGTAATTCATTTATTGAGGGATATCCTGAATTATCTTGATGTCCTAGGGCTTTGTTTGTCAAATAGGCCTTAGGAAGGAACGAGGATTGTTTATGTAGGTGCACACACGGTGTGTATGTGGCTCACATAAACAGTGATGAGGTCAGAGCTTACTCTGGGCTCCTAGGGTTCATCATCTCTGGAGGAGCTGAAGCCTGGGCAGTCCTGAGAGCCTGGTGTGCTACTGTGTCATTATCAAGCTCTAGGGGTTTTCAGGGTAAGTTGGGAATATATTTCTGAATGTATTTGGAAGCCATATGGCAGTATTAAATGAGATCAGCAATTGAAAACATGTGAACACATTCACCATTTCATTATCCACTTTAATAGAAGATAAGGATGAATTTAGCACTAGAATCCACTAATGTCACAAAAGCCTAACTTTTGACTAATACCTTTAATCATTTTCCAGTAATCCTAATCCTCTGTCCATATGGACAGAGGACGTTCCTATCTTGCCATTTCCCCTCCTTCCATAGTAGTTTAATAATTGGCTAAATAATTCTATGAGTAGCTAAAGAATAACGGAATGTGAAAAACCTCAGCTAGTCATTGAGAGCCTGAACAACTTAAATCGGAATCTTCTGCACAATGAAAAGAGCTGATATTAACGTGCCCCGAAAGAATATTACCTGAGCTTTTAGGAACTAGAAATTCAGGCAATGTCTCCTGAAACATACTCTCTTTTCTAACCATTCAGTTATTTCTTGGTTTTCAACCCTGTAAGTTGCTTTGTAGAACTGGTCTTTACCTTGGTCCATTTTAGATCCTTCTTGAAAAGCAGGATCACTTAGTAATTGTGAGAAGGGGCTCTGGAGGTGGGCAGCTGAGCTAGCCTGTTCTTGCTGTAACCCTGACTAGCACTGTGACCCCGGGCCAGCACTGCAGCCTGTGTAACCGCAACCATTATGCCTCGTGTCTCATCTGTAAGGTGCAGAGACCCCTTGTACCTGTGTCAGAGATAAAGATGCGTTGAGTTACCATGCATAAAGATTTAAAACACTGTCTCATTCACTGCAGTTTTCTTTTCTTTTTTTTTTTTTTGAGACAGAGTCTTGCTTTGTTACCCAGGCTAGAGTGAGTGCCGTGGTGTCAGCCTAGCTCACAGCAACCTCAAACTCCTGGGCTCAAGCAATCCTGCTGCCTCAGCCTCCCGAGTAGCTGGGACTACAGGCATGCGCCACCATGCCCAGCTAATTTTTTCTCTATATATTAGTTAGCCAATTAATTTCTTTCTACTTATAGTAGAGACGGGGTCTCGCTCTTGCTCAGGCTGGTTTTGAACTCCTGACCTCGAGCAATCCACCCGCCTCAGCCTCCCAGAATGCTAGGATTACAGGCGTGAGCCACCACGCCCGGCCAATCATTCACTGCAGTTTTAAGATTTAAAACACTGTCCCATGTAAGCAGTCAGCACACATTGAACTCTTATTGCGTAGAGGAAAGAAAGGGGTGGGGGAGTTGGAGGAGAGGACTAAGTGGAAGAAATACATGTGTATCGAGTACCTGCAATGGACTACACACATTATGCTGGGTAACTAGCACAGGGCTTTTTTAATCCTCGAGCACTCTAAAAGATATTGCTATCTAAATTGCACAGATGGGAAAGTTGTGGCTTTCATATTTCTTTAAAAATGGATGTTAGCGTGAATAATTAGCAAGTGGGAACGTATGCTGTTTGTGGTGACAGTGGAAGGAAAGGGGGAGACCCAGATGCTAGTTATCAGAAATGACTTCTGCATTCTCTAAACTGCAATTTAGCTGCAAGCAATGATGCTGAGGCCAGGGCAGAGCCCAGCATCCTAGTGCATTCGCTTGTTGGTGACAATCCTTTCAGGACAAAATGCCTTAAAAGAACATTCATAGGTGACTGACTGTAAAAGAGAAAAATGTTACAATGAAGATTGGCTCTTAAGTTTTAATTGAAGTGGGTTTTTTTCTTATTTGAACTCTATAACAGAAAAAAAATTTCCATTTTCTTCAAAGTAATAAATGCTTTTCAAGAGAGAAAAATGAAATAGAGCAAGTAGGAAAGTACATAAAGCCAGTCAGCTGCATCAGTGCGGGGCTGGCACAGGCATCGTGGATAAATGCACTTGGTTGAAACCTTTTCTGTCTCCAGCCTTGGAGGTATGACGGTAATTAGAACTAAAGGGATTTCTTAGGCCTTGGTGCTTAATAACAAGCGTCAAGGGTATACAATAGCCTGATCTCACAATCCTGCATATATAATATCCTTCGCGATCAACGATAGTCAGCCTTCAATCTCTGATGTTTTAAAATGTTCTTTTTTCTAAAATTAGCATGTATAAACTTGTCATCTTTTAAATATGAATAGATACAGCTTATCAATTGTTATCACTTTTACTACTTTCCTTCTTGTAAAATTTGAAAGGTCATTCTCTGATTTGTAGACTCAACCAGATTTCAGAGTACAAATGAGAGTTGCAATGGCAGGTTGCAAAAAGCTGTGTTCCAAGCTGTGGTGTCTGCCTTTCTTGGATTTATGGGGAAGTGCATTTCTTCTAGGAAAAAAGAAATAAGGAAAGCAGACACCAGCCCTTGCAGGTTTATTTTATTTTTATTGTATGTACTTGTTTTCCTGAGTATAGAAACATGGCCTGTGGCCGGATTCGTCAAGCAAGCACAGAGCACCCTCTTTGGGCCAGGCACCATGTAACTGGGGTTCCAATAATAAAGAGAGTAAGACCAAATATGGTTTCATGGATCTCACATTAAAGAGGGAGGTCAGAAACACAGATAATTTAATAAGTTGTGTTACATAAATTAACGGGAATTTGCACAGCTTTTCACGGGCGCACAGAAAATGGGCACCAAATTCCACCTGGGATGACAGGTTGATGGCACCTTGGTTAACTAAGCAAAAGGAGAGAGAGAGGCACCTCCCATGGAATATGGATAACATAACAAAAGCATTGTAACTCTTTGTTGCAACACTGCTAATACCACACACCCCATCTCTGGGAATAAACTTCATATCTTCCAACTTGTTTTCAAGGTGCCCCTCTCACATAGATTAATAATTACTAGGTTTGTCCAAATGGCCAAAATTGTATTCCTGACATGAATTTTATAGCTGGTTTTCTTGTTTTAGTGAAGAAGATAATGCATATGTTTAGAAATCATATTCCAAAATCATGTAGTAGAGTGTATACAGCGATAGAATTGCTGAAGACAAGGGAGCCTTTTGTTCTTTTTTTTTTAAATTAGGATGAATGTTTTCATGTAAAACTGGAATAAAAATGAAATGGAACCAATTATAAAAAAATAGAAGCACTTAAGAAGAAACATAATTGTTGCTGAAAGAGAATCCAATGGCTCAGAAAGGACTTAATTAAATTTCAAAGTAAAATAAATACAGTTTAGCGATGGCCTTTCTCCTAGAAAAATAAAATGCCTCTTAGAGCTTATCGCTTATTTCTTGGCCTACAAATTTAATAATGGTTAAATTACCTATTATTTTTCTTATTTCAATTATTGTACTATTATATATTACTGATGATGGGATTATTTGAGCAATGTTACTTCTGTTTTTCAGACTGTGTGTATAGACATGTAGTCTCATACATGCCCCTGTATATTTGGGCGGGAGAAGAGAAGGACCTAACTTAAATCTGACAGATCCAAAATCCGTTTTCCTTCTGTAGCAGATGCTCCTTTTTAAAAAGAAAATGTTAGTTAAAGTGAACATTCATCATATATGTTGAAAATGCACAGTGCTCTTTTAGAAATGAAGAGTGTCCCATCTAAATAATTGCTCATGAAAAAAATAAGTGGGAGAAATGGTTAGAAGGGAGAATGGCAAAAAGATGACTCATGTTGCTTTCACATCACAGGGTGAATGAGTGGGACCTCTGGACGCAATGCCAATAGAAGAAGCAATATTTTGCATAGACCTGAAAACTTTTTTTTTTTTTTTCATTTTCTCCCCCACAGCCTCGTCATGTGTTCAACATGCTGAAGAAGTATGTCCGTGCAGAACAGAAAGACAGACAGCACACCCTGAAGCATTTTGAACACGTGCGCATGGTGGATCCCAAGAAAGCGGCCCAGATCCGATCCCAGGTAAGCGCTGACTGTCGTACCCATCTGCAGCTCTTACAAGCCAGTGTTCTTGCTCCGTGGGTTGGTGACAGGATTCCAGGCACTTCAAGAGCACTTATGGATATTGTGTCCTCAGTGGCAAGAGCTCCTAATTCCTGGTAAATTCTAAAAGGTTGCTCTGAAAACACTATGTGCTCTGGCATTTTCTGAGTGTCTACTGCTATTGATTCTTAAGGAACCATTTAAAACTCTCGACAACAAAAATGAAGAAAAGGAAAGTTCTGTGAACTAAAACCTTTAAAATCGATTCAACTAAATTATGGCAGGCAATCGTAAACTTCATTGCTACCACAATGTTTGGATTTAATGTGAGCCTAAATGGAGCCCTGTAATAGTTATACTCCCCTGTTCCCAAAGGTTGAAAATCAGGACCTACTATAGGAAATTGAAAATTTTATATTTCCTTGAATGGAAGAATTTTTTTTTAAATAATGTATTTCGCATGAAATATCCAGTGAAATTGAAATATGTCCTTTTTCTGTTGGAAAATTTGCAAAGAAGTATATTTAGGACATCAGGAGTATTCAAGGAGCTTCAGTATTAGGAGAGTTGGCAGAGGTGGTCTTTCTAACTGGCTGCTATAAGCGTACACAGTAGAGCTCAGAAGTTAAAGAACAGAAAAATAGGAGAGTAAGAAAAATAAGGTTGCCCTGTGAGATATACATTCTAGCAGCGTTTGTCACTATGTTGGAAATAGTGCATGGTAAGAAAAATAACTGTTCCTACCCCGGGCATTGTTTACCTGGAGTTGTCATCCTTTGGTGCAGGTTATGACACATCTCCGTGTGATTTATGAGCGCATGAATCAGTCTCTCTCCCTGCTCTACAACGTGCCTGCAGTGGCCGAGGAGATTCAGGATGAAGTTGGTAAGCAAGCTGTTCTTTTGATGTCCAGCCGTTTAAATATATCCTCCACCCTACCCCTGAGGGAAATCAGGGAAGTGAGTTATCTGTACCAGGAATGTGGAAGTTAAAAGAGCAGATTACCTCTTACAAGGAAACTCTTGGAGAAGGGAACTAGCTCTCTTGCCTTAGCAATTGCATCAGGTTCTTATCTCTTCATGCTTACGAGACTGGAGGAATGTAACCTGACTTGTGGTATATTTGTGTAATAATGAGCCCCTTGTTACTGAGTTATACTTGGTAGCAGTTTTTTTCTAACCTGTCCAGTCTTCAGGGTATTGCATTATGATGCTTTGGTACTTAATTAAGGGGGAAGAAACTCTTTTTTCATCTCATAAATCGCACGACAGCACCATTTTACAAATGAAAAAGCTCAAACTTAGAATTTAAGTGACTCACTTGTCCATGTCACATGCATACTAACTAAGTAGCACACCCAAAACACCACACAGCTGTGACTTCTTTTTTTTTTTTTTTTTTTTTTGAGACAGAATCTCACTCTCTTGCCCAGGCTAGAGTGAGTGCCATGGCGTCAGCCTATCTCACAGCAACCTCAAACTCCTGGCCTCAAGCAATCCTCCTGCCTCAGCCTCCTGAGTAGCTGGGACTACAGGCATGCGCCACCATGCCCAGCTAATATTTTCTATATATTTTTAGTTGGCCAATTAATTTCTTTCTATATTTAGTAGAGATGGGGTCTCGCTCTTGCTCAGGCTGGTTTTGAACTCCTGACCTTGAGCAATCCACCCGCCTCGGCCTCCCAGAGTGGTGACTTCTGACTTGGAGGTTATTATTATATTAAAACACCACTCTCTTTGATGGAAAATGGTTCTCTGTACCACATTGTTGTTTAAGCTTAAAATGCAATGGGCTGTTAATCATTGAAATACTTATACTCTCACAAGAACTTGGAAAAATAATACAAAGAGGTCCCATGCATCCGTCACACGGTTTCCTCAGTAGGAGACATCTCACATATCTATAGTACATTATCAAGGCCAGGAAATTGGCACTTCATGTCCACTGTCCTTTATGGCACTTCATGTCCACTGTCCACTGCACCTGGTTTTCCTAGCAACATATTTAATATTTCATATGAGTTAAGTTCTCCCATTTCTGTTTTTCTTACAAAAGGGAGTAAAGTATGACATAACATGATGCTATGTAGATCTCCAAAATGCCTGCATTTGTCTAACCTTACCTTGCAATGGTACATAGATGATGATTATGATGGTGCATATTTCAATATAAAGCAAATGTATGCACACTGGAGATTTATTGCATATCAGCAAATAAGCTGTATGTGTCTGGCATATCCCTTCTCCGTGAAGAATCCTGCCGTTTGTTAATTGCATTGGAACCAGATACAGGTTATCATCTGAAATGAGAGCACCCAGGATGTTGTGGGTGGATGCACCCATTACAGCCGTTCCCACTTTGAAGTGCCTGAAACACCACTCGAGAGAGCAGCTGACTTGCTTTTTCCATTTCATGCCAGTGCTATTCTGCTCTTTCTTTTCTTACTTAATACTGCCTTGTAAATGTTTGTATCACTATCAAGTATTTGGCATGTGTCAGGTGATGATGGTCTGTTTAGGACTGATTATTAATGGATAGAATCAACTGCACTTCCAGCTACTTTAAAAAGAAACTTCATAATGTGTTGTCTAAGCTTTTGTTCAGAAGAGGAGACTCAATGTTGAGCAAGAGCTTCTGAAGATAGTGGAGTTTTAGTCCATTCCAGAGACTGAAAAACTTCCAATTAATTTTTCACTCTAGTAAGTTTCTTTAGGAAATGAATATACTTTTTAGATATATTTGGAGGGTAGAAATCAGTAAGAAACTTCTGAAATACTGTATTGTAAATAAGTGTAAGAAAGTTCCCCAAATAGTTGTAAAAGGGGCAAGACCAAATAATTTACCACATTCATAATGAACTGGAGCTAAAATCTTCTAGGTGTTATAGTTTTGCCTCATAGCTCTCTTAAGCCTGTTTTCATATGTGACTCTAATGGAGGTGGCAGAGGTAATACCACACTCTAGGGAAATGAACCATTACAAAGGTCTAGAAAGTTTATGACCAGTATTCCACTCTCAACCAATAATTATGGTTGACTCTTTCTAATTAGATTATTAGAACTTTTTTATTCAGCAATATGCTACTGAAAACAGCCACTAATGAGTCA